>WYDI02005064.1:0-27043 GCA_009867235.2 Psittacus erithacus | reverse complement strand
CCCCATAGTCCCCATTGACCCCATGTCCCCATTGACCCCAATGGCCCCATTGTCCCCATTTGCCCCATTGTCCCCATGGTCCCCATTGACCCCATGGTCCCCAGTGGCCCCATGTCCCCCTTGGCCCATGTTCCCCGCGCTTCCCCTTGCCCCCAACCCCCCCCCAAAGAAATACCCCTCAGAACATAGCTACCAACACTCATAACAGTTTTTTAACAAGTGCTATGTTACCCCCATGTCTGTCCCCCCAATTTCTTGCACAATTCTTGTTACCTTTGATAATGTTTGTTAGTTGTCATGCTTTCTTGCAGTCTCTTCCCCTGTTGCTCACTGCACAAACAAGAACCTTTGAAGTCTGCCTTTGATTTGGTAGCTGAAGCACCTGAAGTTACAGAGGCTGTAACAAAACTGCTAACAGCATTTATCTGACATTCTGGGACTTAATTTTAAGTATCCAGGGTTTGTTTGCAATATGCCTTTGCTGTTTGCATACAGCAGACTTAAGCTTGTACTGCTAATTTGAAGAGAAGCTCATCATGCCAACAGACCCATCAGATGAGAGCCCAGATCTGTGATCTGAGTCACACATGTATTGTGATCATGCTGTTTGGTACCTTGTCCAAAAGGAGTGTGATTCAATATGCTTTAAAGTATGGTAGATGTTTGGGGAGAAGAGAGTGAGGAATATGTTTCTAAATGCTTTTGCAAAATGGTGTAAAAATTAGGTTATAAAGAATTAAGTGATGCTAAAGCATCCATAGCTGCTGCTGTTGGTGGGTGGAGGGCTGTAGCAAGCCTGTGGTGCTGTCCATCTGCAAAAGCACAACCCTTTCCAGAGCGGAAGGACTTACAGCAGCTGAGGCAGCCAAGAAGCATTGATCTTTCAGCCTGCTTTGGGGACTGCATGAGGGAATGACAGAATCATAAGAAAGTAAATGGGTAAGAACAAAGTTACCAAGCAACAACCCCTCCATTCGAGGGTGGTGAGTCATCTTGGGTAGGAATTACAAGCATTTCAGAGAAAAGTCTTTGTCTCTTACTGCAGTAGTTGTGTGATTTTGGCCTAGTTTTAGTATTACTTCACCATCTAATGCAGCATTTTGTTAGAGATAGCTGAGCAAGCTGCAAATGGGCAGGTAGCAGTAGAGGCCACAGAGGTGTTGCAGAGGCACCCAGACCTGGGACTGGAGCAGTGTTGGTCAGCAGGTGCTGAGGCTGGTTGGCCCCATCCATCCCTTGGCACCTTCTTGCTTGGCATTGCACCTCTGAGGTGATGCTGTGCTCTACTGCCTAATCCCCAAATGTGGTTCCATGGAAGAAATGGTTTTAACTTGTGGTTTGGTGTCTCACAGCACTCTTACCGTGTCCTGGAACAGGTAAGGTATGCTCTGAAGGAAGGTCTGTGCTGTAGAGGGGAGTGTGACGAACATCAGCCACACGAGGGGTCACTGCAAACATGGTTGCAGGTCAGACCCCAAGGAAAAGGAAGGCACAATAAATTAGAAAGATTCCAATACGTCATGTTTAACTTGGAGGTTGCAGCCATGTAAGAAAACTCATATAGCAGGAGATGAATTTCTAGAGACATCTGTGATTGCCAGACAAAAGGAGATAGTTGCTCAGTTTTGAGGACTACATCAGTGGGCCCTCATGTTTGTTGTCTTTGTGTTTTGTTTTGTTGGGTTTTTTTTCTTCTCATGTCTTGGCTGTGGTGTATGTGCTCTGTGTGAACAGAAAAGAGTAATTTCTGGTATAGCAGGGCTTGGGGAGCAGACAGACCAAGAAATGGAGCATTCTTCATGTACTTCAGGGAGCAGAATGTGTGTAAGCCTCTTCTCATCGACTGATTTTTTAGATCCAGCTGCAGGCATAATTTTTTGCCTTTTTTTTTTTTTTTCTCTGAATGGACATGTACTGTTTGTTGAAGGCCTTATTTAGGAATTAAATTAGGTAAGGTTTACTTTTCAAAAGAGACATGAAGCAAACCGTGAGAGTTTTCTCATTGCCAGAAAAAAGAAACTGCTGCTTGTAGTGAATCTTCTGATAGCTGCAGTTTGACAGATCTATTAGTGATGGCAGTATCTGTGGAGGGGAGAGGAAGGACAATTCCTCAGTAGTGGCAATACCAAGTGCAACTCTTTGGTATTCTATTAAGTAAGGATTTAATCTCTGACAGAGAAAATCATCCTGTTAGTTTGATTTGTTTTGATTGGCATTGAATTCCAATTGTGTAAAAATTTAGATAATTGGATTCTTTTATCTATACTTTACTGATGGAGAAAAAGAGTATTAAGGTCTTCTTCTAGATATATGCTCATTTGCCCCAAGGTAAAGGGAGTAATTTACAGACAGGGACAAGTGAGGATTTCACTCTACATTGCAGTGCATTTCATTCAACTTAAATATATCATTTAAAATATTACATCAGCTTATGTTACACTGACAGTGACAAATTCCTAAGGCAATAGAATATATAATGTTTTAAGTCAGCTTCTGAAACCAGGACACAATGAGCATAACCATAAATGCTGGGTTTTGCATAGATATTTTTGTTGGCAGATTTCTCATTTTCCTTAAACTAGCTTATGTGGTATAGAAGCAGACCCTAGCCCTACATGTTCCTATAGGCGCTTCCATGGGCTTAGTCCTGGCATGGCTACAGAGTCTTACTGGGGAGCTGTTGACTATTTAAATGATTGAAGGCTGTAGACACTGATTTTAATCAAGATTTCAATGTTGCTCAAAATGTTCTAAAGAAGTAATTTCCTAGTTATATTTTTAAATATAATGTTGACTACTCATAGAGATTAAAATTGTAACAGGGATAAAACAGGAAAAACTACTGCATATAAATGATTCTCAAAATGCAGGGTGAGTAGAAATTAGGATATGTCTCGATGTAATGGCTGGATGCACTTACCTGTCAAAATAGATACAAGCTGTATTACTAGCTGTATTAAGTACTGGATGCTTAATGAGTTCATAACAGAAGAATGAACTTTATTACCTTAATTTTTCCCTTACTACTCAATGGTGTGTTTCACTTCTGCTGGCTCAGGTACAGTAACTATTGAAAAACACCTTGGATCATACTGTATAAATTAAAGCATGGGAGTTCACACATTACTTTTTTTTAAGTCTCCTTAGTCTGTTGTTTGCTTTCCAGCGGCTGTTGAGGAATTAATATTTTGTCAATTTTTTACTTTGACAAATCAAAGTAAGCTATAGATACGGCATATGCCATGAGATGTGTACTTTGGCAATATGACTAAATATGACTTCTTTGGCATAACTGTCTAAATAGATTAGAGTAGTTGAGAGTAGGATAGTTTGATGGATGGATATCCTTATGGTTCCTTTGATGAGGCCTACTATGTATCAAATGCTGAATGTCTTTTTAATGTGTACTTTTGGAGCTGTGTAAGAGAGTGGTGACAGAAATCCAATGTGCCTAGACAGAGTTGCCATAAAGTTGTTTTGAGCAGGGGGAAAGATTTTGGACCATACTTTGCCTCTTTTCTCCATGCGTATAATTGAAGAGACCATAGAGGTGGCTGACATTCCTCTCAGTAAATGTATCTGTACCTCAGGGTTTTTTGGATCACTCACATAGGATAACAAAAGAGAGATCCAAGACAAAGTCATTTTAGTCTGTGGAGGAATCACATGAGTTATTTCTCTTTGGTTTTCTGTTTCACACATTATGTCTTTGCCTGATTGTCATGCTGAGTAAATCAGTGGCTGAGTTTTTTGCCTGACTTGTGTTTAAAATCACCAGGTTTTGCCTAGCTTCAATCCAAGACTGTAAAGCAGATCAGGCTCAATCAAAACTTGATTCTGTCCACTTGAGAAGTTCATGATTTCTTGTCAGAACTAATCTGTCATTTTTTGCATAATGTTACAAAAATCTTAAATGCTTATAATGCTTATGTATCACTTTTATGTCTGGTTAAGTTTATGTAAAAGAGCTTGTGATAGTCTTTAAAATTTTCACGGTATTCTCAGTGGATTATTTTGAATTCATGAGCTTTTCCATTTTCATGTAGTAATGTAATTAGGATGTCATGTGGATATTTTCGTGCACTTATATTTCTATGTGTGCCCCTGTTATAGGATGATTTTCATTGTTAATCACTTCTTCGATAAACATTTTGTGCATAGTGAAATGCTGCAGATCTTTTTGGTTCAGTATTGGTCTTTGTAGTGTAAGTGAAAAAATAAGAATTAAGATAATTGATGGAAATTTTGTTTTCTTGATTTCTTCTTAGAAAATTTTGTTTGCTCAGAAGCTATATATAAATGCTGTGGGCTTTAATGTTGCTATTGACTAGCTCCTCTACCTTCTTGCTACTTGTCAAACCACTGCCAAACATAAAAAATGGGTTATACTTCCTTGTCTGAAAGCTATTCTATAGATACATTAGGTTGAGGCCCACAACATCATACCACACAGTAAAAAATCAAATCCCCATTCCTTTGCCATTTTCTAAATATTGATTAGCCATGTGACTTTGTTTGCCGGTATCAAATGCTCATAAGCATAAGTGCATGTAAATTATAAGAGATTGGAAATAATACAAAATATTTTATTTCATATGATATGTCATGAAATATATATTTCATGTCTTGTCTGGTTCTAGATAGTGAGCTACAAAATATTGTTGTTTCCACTTTTAGCTTTTAATAAAGATTTTAAGATAAACAAAAAACAAACGAATGAAAAAAAAAGCTTAAAAAATTAGGAAGACATCCAGAAAAGAAAACCTGGAATAAGTGGATGTAAAAAACTGTACAAGCATTGTATAATGTCAGAAAAAGGGACAGTTAAGAATTCATGGACTTGTGTATAAAATTAGATTCTGGGTCAGTGCAAGTCAAGAGAATTTAGTCTCAGTAAAATCAGAGATGCAACCAAAATGACAAGACTTGGAGTAAATGGTTTGTAACCCACGTCATCACATTTCGTTGCCTCATTGTAAAAGACAGAAAAGCTTGTATCGTGTAACAATAAAGCGAGAGCAAAAGCTAGCCTTTTAGGTGCAGAACACCTCCAAGAAAGTACTGCCTGAAAAATAATGAAAAAAGTTCATTTCAAAGAGAAATGGTCATTCTGATGATCTGCGCGTTTGCTTTAACAGCAGAGATTTTCTTCATACAATAAAGTAATGTCTGTAAGCTAAAATGAATGGAGTAATACGCAGAAAGTGATATCCTTTTAGAAAAGACTTTGAATGACTTCCATATGCCACTGCCAATACAAGTCACAGTCAAAATGACCCTGTAGTTAAAGGTAGTAAATTTTCACAGAAGGGTGCCCTGAAGCAAATGGGTATTTCAACCAGTAAGTCTCATGTTTTGATCTTTCTGTATCAAGTGCTCCACTTTTGGCACATGCATTCATCTCTAAGGAAGCACACTCCTTTACTGAAAATATTAAAAGAATTTAAGAAGTAGAAGAAACAGCATGGTGTGGTATGGATGATGAGCCAAACTGGTAATGACTTAGGAAGCACAGGGAGAATTGAGGGTAAGAGTGCATAGGATCTGGATTGTGACCTCGTGGGGTTACCTTCATCTGTACTGGATCCGGGTGCAACATCACATGTACTTTAATGCTAAGAAGGGTTTCTTTTTATTGTATAGGCATCAGCAGAAAGACACATGAATACCAAATAATATGATTTACTGCTACAGGGAGGCAGGGTGCTGTAGCACTTGTACATAAGATGGATGAGGCAGATTGTGCATCTTCTCTAACATGTGTATTGCTTCTTTGTACGGCTGCACTTGTCCCATCCAAAAAAAGGCTTTCGGGAGCACAGAACCACTATCTCTGTTCTGGAAGAGTTGTACAAGCATACAAGGAAAGTCTCTTGGGCTAAAGTTGCCTAAATGAAGACACAGATATTTGAAAACTGGTTTGGGCTTATTTTAAGAAGAGAGCACTGGGAAGGTCAGACTCTGTTGTGGAAGTCCAGTGGACTGTACACCAGGGGCCCAGCACTGCTGCTTTGTTCTGTGTCATTTCATTAAGGATCATTGCACCTGCTACTAATTGCAATGCAGGTTATTAATAATTAAAGTTTTCAAAATCTAATTTATTTCTCATGTTGCTGTCTGTTCAGCCAATGGATATAGATTAATCAGGTTGCTGGATCAATTTGTGAGCTATTTATTGTCTTACTAACTGTTGAAAAAAAAAAAATTTCTGTTTAGATGTTTATTCATTGTGTATTGATCCATGCATGGTTGAAAATAAGAAAACTGAGTTGCTCATAGGCAGATTCCAGTTGGCTTTTCCTTCAGGGTCTTGCTTTTAATTTACAAATATGGTAAGTGTTGTGCAGATGTAGAAGAAGACATAGTTTGTGCCTCAGGAAACAGCAGAAACACAGCCATGCAAGTCCTTGAGTTTCTGAGACATGAAGTACAAGAAAAATGAAGTCGGAGATTGGTACATAGCTTGCTATTTCCACATGTGTTTGACTGCTGGATTAAAGATAAAAATGTGTAGTTTTGTGTGGTGGAACAAGGATTTTTAGGAGTGGTTAGGATGACTACGTTCTCCAGTGTGCTCCAGTGTCGGCACTCGAGGCCTGTCCAGGCAGTGTTCTTTGTTTAAAACATCTTTAAAATCCCGCTCAGACAGGATTGTTTTATACCTGCTCCTGTTACTAGTAACAGTTAAGAATAATAAAATGTCAGTAAAGGAAAAATGCTTTTCTTTCTGTATATGTCCCCTGCCCTGGTTTTGTTTACTTTCTGTATTTGATGGCAGTTTGTGTCTTCTCAGTTACAGTGTTTTCCCCATGTCATCAGTCAGCCTGTTTCCCTGTTGTTTATCTGGGTATTTCACACTGCATCAAGAGTAGAAACGTTTAAAAATGGGGATTTTTATTCCACAAGAAAGCCCTCATTCACAGCTGGGGGGGAGAAGTGAAGTTTGGAGCAAGTCTAGAAACTGATTCTGCATTTATTTTTATTAAAAATGCATCTAATTCATCAAAAAAGAAACAAACCAAACTGCAGATTGACGGTTCTGCAAGTCAGTTCTGTAAGCCTGTGAAAGTAACTTTACCTGATCATTCTATATGGTAACTGCTAATGACTAAATACTGTTTCAATCTCTTTTAGGATCAGAGTCACACACAAGTTTCCCAGTATCGCCAGGATCACTCTCTGATTATGAGATCTATTGTCCACATGACTGATGCTACTCATTCGGGAATTATGCCTCCTTCTCAGCTAACCACCATTAACCAGTCTCAGCTAAGTGCACAGCTGGGGCTAAATTTAGGAGGCACTAATTTGCCACACACTTCTCCCTCCCCACCTGCCAGTAAATCAGCCACTCCTTCCCCATCCAGCTCTATAAATGAAGAAGATGCAGATGAATCAAATAGAGTAAGTTATTCCTGGCACTGTAGTGAGTAAGCTTTACATGTCTATATGTTATATTTTCATGAAGGTGGCAGGATCATCTCAGCTGCAGTTTGGTCATATAAAATACAAATGTTACAGTATCGTGAAATATGATTCATTTCCTGTTTAGCCACTTCAGACATTTCCATAATACCTCCATAATGATAAATGTAAAAATATACACAGAATCATAGAATAGTTAGGGTTGAAAAGCACCTTAAGATCATCTAGTCCCAACCTCCCTGCTATGGGCACAGACGCCTCACACTAAACCATGTCACCCAACGCTCTGTCCAACCTGGCCTTGAACACCACCAGGGATGGAGCATTCACAGCTTCTTGGGCACCCATTCCAGTGCCTCACCACCCTCACAGTAAAGAATTTCCTCCTTATATCTAATCTGAACTTCCCCTGTTGAAGTTTGAACCCATTATCCCTTGTCCTATCACTACAGTCGTTGATGAAGAGTCCCTCTTCAGCATTTGTGTAGGCCCCTTTCAGTAATGGTATTTCTCCAGAACATGTTTTGCAGTCAGGTACTTGCTGAGCCAGAAGTGATGTCTTTGTAGCTAATAACTTGCAGAGAAATTTTCTTTCATGAACTTCTCTTGTTGCCTTCTAATCCCATGTAAAGTTTTAGCATCCAGAACACTGTTTCCACAGCTCCATTATGTATTGCAAATACCCTGACTGTGTGTATATATATGGTTTAATACTTTCATAATTTATTTCAGATTTTATACATTTGGTGAATCTTTGGACAGTTTTGTCATTTTGGTATTCTTTAGAGTCATATAAAACATAGATGCATTTAGACAGAAATAAAATAAGCTTTCTTTTAATTGAAAGTTTAGTCATTTTACACTTTGCTTTAAATAAATCTGTTATAAAGGGAAAATTTTATCAACAAAACAAAGCACAAATGTTATCATAGCAGTATATTTAAAGGGCATAATTTAGACTGTTCCATGACAGGTTTTCTCAGTAAGTTAATGGAAATTGTGCATATGGAAAGATCACTACACAGCATCCTCAAAATATCAAAGTAAAATGTATATCACAGAGTTATATTTAGAGCCACATTATCCCCTTGTTGCAATAATCTGTGCATAGTTCAGTGAAAGATAGTACAGGACATGATGTGCAAGCAGGGACCAGAATTACCTGTTGGCTGGTGTGCTGCTGTGGGGATTCCCCATCCCAGGGGCAAGAGCGAGATGTAGGAGCAGTACCAGTGCCAGGCAGTGACCTGAGCCTCCAATACTACTGCATGAGTACCTGACCCTGCACTGGAGCAGTGGAGGTGTGTGCTAGACACAGTGGGTGTTTGCTGCAGATGGATAGAAGCAGCAGAGTGGCTACTGCTTTTTGCCTGAAGGGTGGGCTTTTTAACCTTTGACCTATGTCTTACTTGACAGTCTAAGTGTGAGAAGTGTGGGAATCAGGAAATGCCTCCAAGCTCTTCTCTTTTGAGTCTGCTGCTGAAATTACATCCTAATAGATAAACATAGACTGCCAGTTCAAAATATACTGTAGTTTGTTTTATTTTCTTCAGTGATTTTTTAATACAAATTAGCATTGGGGTGTATTTTTTCAGGTCAAGCTTGTAAGATTTGACTCTCTGAGCCATGCTTACGATGAGTAGTAACTATTCATACATTTAGTTCCAGTAGATCTGATGAGATTAAGAACTGCTTGGGACGAGAAAGGCTTGCGCAACGGGACTCTCCAAAATGTTGCCTACGTAGTAGTTTTATCCATATATTATTAAACCAGACTGTCAATAATTTTTTTATAATTAACCTGACTTATTTCATGCATATATTGACTGCTCTTGCTGTTACTATTTTTTAGGCTACTGGAGAAAAAAGAGCTGCCCCAGATTCTGGCAAGAAGCCCAAGACTCCTAAGAAGAAGAAAAAGAAAGATCCCAATGAGCCACAAAAGCCAGTGTCAGCATATGCCCTTTTTTTCAGGGATACACAAGCTGCAATTAAAGGGCAGAACCCGAATGCTACATTTGGAGAGGTCTCAAAAATAGTGGCTTCTATGTGGGACAGTTTAGGAGAAGAACAAAAACAGGTAAAAAGTTGATGCAGATCTGTCACACAAGAAGTAAAATAGTAATCCTTGTAAAAAAATATCCTCTTACCTTTATTCTGAGTGGACTGCCACCTGCCACATTCTGAGATACTTGCTGGTGTAGACCTCTTACTCTTTATAGAGCTATACTGGTTTTTCGACTTGTTGAAGACCTGGTACCTAAAAGCCTTTTGTTATAAGAGGCAGTAGGTAGTATTAAATGGCTGTGTTTGTCTTCAAATTTTAAAGGGCAGTTTGTAAAAAATCTCAGGTGATACTGCCCTAGAGTCCTGTTAAGACTGTCTTTTGACGATTCCTATTTCAAAGCTCTTGTTTCCTATTAATCAAAAGTTAGAAAAGTGGAAGGTACAGTACATTTAGTATTTCCCTTTGATCTGCTTTATGAATTTTTTACAAAGCATGTTGATTTCCAACCTTTGAAGGCAGTCCTCTGCCTCATTACAGTGTCGTGTGTAAAATGTTATCTCCAACTCAGACTTGGTACAAAATGATGAGTTTTATTCTTCCTTGAGGGTTATTCTTCTTTCAACACACATGTAACTCCTACACATGAAGGAAGTGGAGGGGGGGAAATCCTTTGAGGCTGTTTGCTTGTTGATACTCTGTGCAGCTTCTAGTAACCGGTAATGAAAGCTGTGATGGAAGGGTAGATTTTGCATAGGACACCTTCTGTCAAGATGTGAATGATCTTGTTTGTCAAATACGTTTGGAAACTTTCAGTGTGATCTAACAGATGATGGTGAACATGATCTAATGGAAAACTTTATTCCCTCGTACTGGCTTTGGGGAAAGTGAAATGTCCAAGCTTTATGAAACAACTTTTCTAAACATGTATTTTTTTATATGTATTTTGGATGTTTGTTTAAAAAAATACTGCATAGGCATCTTTTGCTATTTTATACTACTGCAGATACTTCTTAGTGTCTGAAATACTCCATGTTCTAATATCATATTTACTTAGGGTCATTAAGATAGTATTTCCAGGGGAAGTAAAGTGTGCATAGGTAGTCTTTTAAAACAGTTGGCTGTTCTAGCCACTTTTTTTATTCACACTAAATCAACATAAGTTCTGCTCCAGCGAGTAGACCTGAAAGTCTGTAGCCAGGGAAGAAAAAGCACACGTAACAGTAGAGTATTTTCGGGTGGTTTTGGTCTCTGTTTTTTGTTTCTTTGCATTCTGGCAAAAACCCCTTAATAATTGTTAAGTTGGTGAAATTGTGATCTCTTTTAATAGGTGTATAAAAGAAAAACTGAAGCTGCCAAAAAAGAATACCTAAAGGCACTTGCAGCCTATAGAGCAAGCCTTGTTTCTAAGGTAAGCCTAGTAATGCCTTCCAAGCAATAGAAGTTAACTTTTGGCAGTGGTGTTTAAATATTGGTGGTGGGGGGTGTGGTGTTATGCAAAATAGAAGTAGAATCCTAGGACTGTGTTAATACAACTCTACCAGATGTTGTGCTGCTGCTTGAACCCTGCTTAGTCTCTGCAAAAAAAAGTCATCTCTCCAATGGCACAGTAATGATTACCAAACAATAACTTTGCAAATGTACATCATCCTTTGTCTATGGTGGCAAAATAATGCACTTCACTGCAAAAGTAAAATCAGTCATGAAAGATACACTGACCTTCTGACATTAACATTTGCAAGCTATTTGCAGAGTTTTGTTTTTTCCTCAAGTGCTCCTTCTCAAAAGACAGACTTGCTTTGTGTGGAGCTGGAGAGCAGTTACTGCATGACGAAGCTTAAGTAGTTCTTGCAGGTGAGGGGAAGAAATGTGTGGTGGCTCTGAATTTGGAGAGTACCTTCAAATGGACTCGCTGGCACAAAGCCATATGGAGTATTTTAGTTGATGCAGAATTAAAATAAAACTTATGAAGAAAACAAAGCTCTGCTGTCTTATTTGAGAACTTGCCTTTCTAACCAGCAGCACTACACTGGTTATGGATCTGTTGCATCTGAATACCATAAATTGAAATATGCTTATGGACATCTAAAACATGATTAAAAGTTAATCAAGGTAGTTATTTCTCTACCAATATTTCATAAAGATCAATTACAAAAATATCTTTGATCTTAAGAAAGCAACAGAAGGAAGTGATGCTATCTAATCCTGACAATGTTTATTTGAATGTACAACTGCAGAGCATTAGTAAATCACACAGAAAATTGCTGTGTGTTTTGAATAATGATTAAAAATACAACAGCAGACATTATACTTGTGTTCCTTAAAGCTGGAAAATTTCTTCTCCTTGTGTTGACAAGCTGGTTTTTTCTGTTGTCTCTAGGACTTAGATAATATTCTCAAAGTGTTTAGTATCACAATGTAACTTCAGTGGCAGCTGGAATTCTAAATACCTTTGAGGGAATTTAGTTTTTCAGTTCTAAGTTCCTTCTTCAAAAACATCAGAAATAATTTGCTCCCAATATCCATGGGACCTGGGCTGCCAAGTAACTTGTGGGATGACTGAGTGGAAATTTTACTCTAAGTCAAGTCCAGTTTTCATCTCATCTCCTCCAACTTAAGACAAAATTGCTGTAGCTTTTTTATCCAAAGTAGTTGCTGAAAGTAGGGATGCAGTTTATTGCAATAGACCTTTTTGGACTGTAGTATTCCCTCAGATGTGTCTTTTCAGAAACCTTCAGGACACTGAAAAAAGGCAGCATTCCCTAAGCAAGGGATATCCCTGATATAGCTGTATCCCTTCCAGGGTATTCAGTTGGATGTTTTGATAGTGTTCCCTTAGGCTTTTGTTTCTTGTAGATACCTTGGTCTTGATTCCTTAGATGTGAAAATCTACAAGAAGCAAATTTTAAAAGTTGCGTGAGAAGTATTGTTGTTTGCAAACTCTTATGCTGTAACTGGTGCGGGGGCATATGCTTCTGCTCAGATTTGGCTTCCAAAGAACAGGGGCTTTTTGACAACATATAAATATAGAAAGCATTTGGCCTTTTTTAGCTCTTTCAGCCACAAAATGTATGTGAAATCTGTGACTTTCTGGTGTGGAACAAGAGCATGAGTTAGTTTTTTGCCCAAGAAAGAACTGGATGTCTCACACAGAAACAGATGAAGAGGTTATACAATGGTTCAGTGGATCAGTGATCTTTTCTGATAGGAAACAAAAGATGAAAAAGTCTCCCTGAGTAGCTGTGACTTTTATTTCATGTAAACAGTAGCAATGTCTTTTTTGTTAAAAATAAAATTAATTTCTTTTCCAAATACAGGCCGCTGCTGAATCTGCTGAGGCCCAGACAATTCGTTCTGTTCAGCAAACGTTGGCATCCACAAATCTGTCTTCCTCCCTTATTCTGAATACTCCTCTTTCTCAACATGCAACAGTGACAGCCTCTCCGCAAACTCTTCAACAGCCCCTTCCAAGAGCAATTGCTCCAAAACCTTTAACCATGAGACTGCCAATGAATCAAATCGTAGCTTCTGTTACAATTGCGCCAAACATGCCAACAAACATTGCTGCCCCCTTGATAAGCTCCATGGGAACAAATATGGTGGCAATGCCGTCTCCACCTCAAGTTAGTCCATCAATGCAAAGCCAGCAGCACCAGATACAGCAGCTCCAGCAGCAACAGATGCAGCAGATGCAACAGCAGCAACTACATCAGCATCAAATGCATCAGCAAATACAACAGCAAATGCAACAACAGCATTTTCAGCATCACATGCAACAACATTTGCAGCAGCAGCAGCATCTTCAGCAGCATATTAATCAACAGCAAATTCAACAGCAACTGCAGCACATGCAGCTGCAGCAAATGCAGCAGCAGCAAATGCAGCATATGCAACCCCAGTCACAGCCTTCTCCTCAGCAGCACTCTCCAGTAGCTTCTCAGATCACTTCTCCCATCCCTGCCATTGGGAGCCCTCAGCCAGCACCTCAGCAGCACCAGTCACAAATACAGTCTCAGACACAGACTCAAGTGTTATCACAGGTCAGTATTTTCTGAAGAGAAATGATCCTGTAACGTGGCTTTTTAGTGGTAAAGGGGATAAGAATAAACCATATTTAGCTAAAAACTGTAAATTCTTGATGGTAGTTATGCAGGGATGCATAACAGATCAAATGATGCTCTAAAGTGTCTATTAGATAGGCAATAAAGAAATACAATGTAGCTGTGTATCATCTTTTAGCTGACTATAAATCATTTTGTTTAAAAAAAAAAAGCAGCTGTGCTCTTTTTCATGTGATGCCTTTTTAATTTATTTAAGCTTTACCTACAATATGTGAATCAAATGGCCTAATAAATACCTGAACCTTATGACTGCAGAATGACCTTGCAGAGTTATAAGATATAATCTTTCTTTCTCTAAAAGTGAGTAGTGCACTTCAAGGCAGTATGAACTCATGAAGCCCTTAAAGCACAGTTGTAACTACCTGTAAAATGATGATTGGATTTCATACAATCATACCTGTATAACATGAGTTAGTTGATGGCATTTTTGTCATGAAAAAAAAAAGAGTAAATCACAGATTTTTGCCAAAGCTCTTAAATTTTTTCTTTCCTACATGTCTTCAGAATGCAAGTAGCTGAACTTAAATGTTTGAAACAACCTTTCACTTCATTTCTTCAAATAAACCTATCATAGTTTGTAAGAAAATATATATTGACATTAACACTCTTATGTTAATTCCAGTTACAGAACAAATGTGAATATTCTGTGTTGAAGTGATGAGTTTCTGATTGAATACACTGTATTTTTAAAAGGGGAATGCACTTAAATAAAACTGTTATTACAGAAAGCTCAGATGAAAGCAAGAGTTTTTAATACGCTGTAAAACCAGTAGAATATTTAAATGAAACTCCACTGAATAATCAGTGTAAATATTTTCTTTAAAAGTTGTAAGTTTTCATATCATGTGTTGTAAAGTTTTCATAAATGAGGCTTTAATGTAAACACTGGTAACATGAATTATTAATTGCTACATTGCTTATTGTGTTTTTATGCTGTTTTATACTTTTTTATGAGTTATGATAGCAGCAATTAAGTTGTTTGTATTTTGCTTATTAAAATAAATGCTTTTATCTTGCTATAGAATAAACACATTTCAGTAAAACCAATGAGCCATGAGTCTTTGATAGAAAACCCAGAAACATTGCCTTATGCAAACACTTCCTTGGAAAATTTAGTTCATGTTTTGGATTTTTTGTGCACATACTGGGTAAGCAGGTACTGATGGGATCCAAGAGTGTGATCAGCTTTTGTACCTGCTGAAGAGTTGTGTACATCTCTGAGAGAAGGCAGGTAGTAAGAGTCACAAAAGCATTCATGGTACCCTGCATTGCATTTATCTGCAGGAGCACCATAGAGAACCCGTCTCTCAGCAGTGAGGTTTGGAGATAAGCACAAATTGTGGTTTTCTTTGTATCTTTTCACTTCAGATGTAAACACAGCTCCTGCCATGGGCTTCCCCTCTGTAAGCCCTCAACTAGGAGTTTGGCTGATCCCAAGTTGTCTGACTTTTATCACAGAAGTAGGACATGGTAGAGGAGAGATGGAGAGGGTGGGTATTGCATATGAAGGGTTTGGAAACATTCACATTTTATGTGGTGTCAGGATATTAGTGCTATTTTGCTCTGGAAAGAGAGGATGAATTCTTTATTTTCTTCTTTCCCATCCTTGGCTGCAGTAACTGTGCAGCAAATGCAGTCTGACCACTATCCCCAGTTGTCTGGCATGATTAATTACAGCATCTGTCCTGTCAGAAGCTATAATGAAGAGGTCTTGATAAAAATTGCAAATTACTACTGGCAACAATCTTAAACTGCTTATGATAAAATGAAAATTAAAAACAGCAAGTGTCAAACCTGAGCAGAATCCTAATCCTGTTTGAGGAGATGTCTATGGCTACCATGCTCAGACTACAACAAAAAAATAATGGAATACAGATCCCCAAAGAGTTGCAGCTAGACTTGAGAGAAGAGGTGCTACACTGTGTGAGTTTATTAACAAACTCAGCTTTCAATATTTCATCATCCTCAGGTACTCAGTTTATTATGTACAAATATCGAACAGCAAGAGAGTTTAATTATAAATTTATAGATTTCTTGGAGCAGAAAAAAGTCATGTATAAATTGAAGCTTTTCATAATAGGTGTTAGTTGACAGCTACCCCTGCTTCTTATATCCTTAGCATGAAATATACTAATGTCTGGGACAGAGGGCATTTATTCCAGGCGCAAGGAAGTCTGCCTGCATTAGAAATGGCTGATTGCTAGAGATTTTTGTGTGTGTCAGTTTTAACCAATGTTGCATAACAAAGAGAACCATTTTATAGTTGTTTTGAAACCTTTAGACAAATGTCTTCAGAAATAATTGCTAAACTGTATGTGACAGTAATTGTGTATTAGTTCTATAATTGTCATTTTGAAGACCTATGAAGTATCGTTGGAAAAAGGTCACTAGTGATAAGAGTTAATTACAACTGAAGTCTGTTTTCAACTATTTGCAGTGAGAAGCAGGTGTTATTACACTCATTAAATGGTTTCATAAATCCTGGGTTTTATCACACTTGATTAAGAGCTGCTGAACTACTGATGTTCAGTTGCAGGAAAAATAGTTTTAATTACTGCAGAAAAAAAATAATCATCAAGCAGGACCATATATTTTAAATATCAAAATTTGAATCTTGAAAAACTGGAGCATCTCCCTGCTTGCTACAAAATTATATTTTACATTACCCACAATAGCATATTGCAGAACATCTTGTGTTTCAAACTGTGCAAGTTGGTGTTCATATTCCCCAAGTCTAAGTAACTTCACTATCATGTCATAAATAAAACTGTTAATTTAAATAATTTAATATGCAATTTATACAGGAAAAATGCAGTATCCGTATGATTTCAGTGTTATGCATGGTTTGAAGAATGTTTTCTTTCGTATCATTTACAAGTATTTAACTGCTCCCTTCTTTTCCCAGGGTTTCAGATACTTTATCACCCTGGTTAACCACATTCTACTTTCACATTAACATAGGCTGACACATGATGAAAGAACATAAGGAGGTTTAATTTTTAGCTGACACGGGGTCATTAGTTTCTAACTTGCAGAACAAAGCCTTTGAATACCTCTGTGCAACATACTCTCAATTTTATGTTATTACCTGACCATTGTAATTTGCAGGACAGATGGATTAAAAATCTCAAGTTTAAGAAGTCTTGCACTGACTCTTTTCAATGGGCATTGACTATTTGAATGGTTCCTTTTCCATTTCTCACTTCATGGAGTATTTTGTAGCACTGGACTTCATTCTAACCTTTCCCTCCCCCTTTGTTTGGCTTTTGTTTTGCAACAGCTGTTATTATCGTTTTTGGTCATCTGTTATTGCTGGAGGCAAAATAGGACCAGATGGTGTTTTGCTATGCATGAATGGCGAGTTAGAGGAGTTTAGATTGAATAGACCAAGTTTGAATGGTGTCTATGCACCACCTGCCCTCTTCAGCAGTAGCATACACATCATAGGAGCATGATCTGTCTCAGACCTACTAGAATTGGATGGGAATGGAGTCAGCTTCGTTGGATTTTCTCCATATTTATTGATCTTCCATGCACTAACAGCATAATGCAGTACACAGTCAATTTGAGTTAATTGGATATGACACAGCATGTACATGTAATCTACCACTGTAGCTTCCTGGTACACTTTAGATTTTGCTGCCACAAGAACATGCAGTATTAGCCTGCATTAGCAGGCTAAGTGGATGGAAGTAAAAAAAGACCATTGTAGGGCTTGGTTGAACAAAATACGATGTAGTTTTAAAATTATACCGTTGAAACTGCCAGAGATGCAGCTAAATAGGCACATTTTGGATTTGATAGACTGGACTGAGTATTTGGGTGCAGAACTAAATATACCTCATTCCTATACTTTTTTGAGAGGTTTACCAATGAAATTTAACTGAAGAGTTAACTAAAGGTCAGAAGGCAGCATCAGTAGTGACTGGTGCTGTTCAGAAAGGGGTGTGTTTTTATGTGGAGGAATCTGCTTCATAGCAGAAGCAATATTATATCAAACAAATTCTGATTACTAGCCCTTAAAATTAAAATTATGCATCCAAATTGTATTCAGAGTAGCAAAGGGCAGCTTTGATGTCCTCAAACTGGTCATAGGGGTAGAATTTAATGTTGCAGGAATTTTAGATCTGTTGTACCCTCCGTTAAGGTTGACTGAGAGACAGTGCAATACCTAATGTCTGGATGTTGTGGAATAAAATGCATGTGTTACAAACAGTGAATATAATGCATAACAGTAACATACATTACTTGAACTGTTAAAGCAATTGGATGTTTAAAAGCCTACTTACATATGTAACTGGGGGTTGCGATCATGCTCTGCCTAAATTGGCAGGAGCTGCTCACTTGGTGTCTTTGTCTGTGGTGTCAGGTGTCTGAGTGAGTTACTTTATTATGAAAATTGCATTCAACTGAAAAAATCCTAAATATTTTCAAGTGCCTGTGGGACAAGCTACGTTTGTGTTAAAGGATTTGGTTCTTAAAGTCACCAAGAAGTTAATGCTTCTCAGGTGCATCTGCGGGAGACAATTTTCAATTATAATACTAAAATATTTCAGAAGAGAATGCATTGCTTTGAATGAACTGTTCTGGTGCTTGAATAGGTTACATTGGAGATTATAATGTTTACCTTAGTTAAAAAGCAGAAGTGGTATTTTAAATAGTGAGGCTTTTGTTCAAGTTCTTGAAGCATTAACATCTTCAGCTCCTACACAAACCAAAAGAGTGTGGAGTTTTCTTACAGGGTTTGAAATGAAATTTATTTTAATCTTCTAGGTTGATGTGGTGTAGTTACACGGGCACTTCCTACAAATATCATTTATTTTTTTCCCCTCTGAGAATATCTTTATTGATACAGACACCTTTGGTCTGCTCTTTAAACTGGTGCTGCTACATTACCTTAACTCGGCTGCTGTAATTGAAACAAAGACTTTGATCCAGCAAATCATTTAAAATGAGTGGATAATTCATGTATATAAGTAGTAATTTCATTAAAGTGACTACTCACATGCTCCGTTATACAGTTGCTCAAGTGCTTTCAAAGATCAGGGGTCTAATTGTAAAATGTGTTTCTTTTCCAAACAGAAAATATCAGTTCTAAGTAGTGATAACAAGAACAATCAGAACCTAAAACCAACATAGCCTACCTTACATTTTCTGCATTTTCTTTTGTTAGATTCTATTCTAAACAAGTCACAGGTCTGATTTTCATGTAGAAGTGTCTAACCTTTGTGCTTGTTCAGTGACTGTTGATCATCATAAATACGTAAAGAATTTACATAGTTGACTGGTGATTTGTGTACTCAGTTACTCAGACGGGTTTTTACTGTTCACAGCTCTGAAAACCTGTACCTGAATCAGCAGTCTCTTGACTGAGCAGATGCCTTGGCCACATATTTACAAGACAGAGAAGCAAATGCAGACAAACAAAGCACCATTCTGCCTACTGGCAGTATTTGTGAAACCTGAAGGATATAATTACTGCAGGCTGTTATGTTTTTAATGCTATATCCCATAGTGCTCTGATAACAATCATATCCATTGCATTAGCATAACATATATAAATATAAATCCCATGTGTTATGCTGGTGGTTATAGGTGCTTAATTTTTTTGGAGTTTGTTATTCATAAGAATTGACCGTACAGCATGGATATTTAAAAAATAATAAGTAGCTGTACCATTGCTTAATTTCTTTCCTCTTCCTAATTTTGGAAGTGCTGAATATTCAGTGTCTGAAAATCAGAGCTCACTTTCAAAAATTCTGCTGCATCAACTGTTGGTCAGGGGTTTCTCACTGCTGCATGGATGTATATGTGTATATGTAAGTGTAAACTGATAGTAGTGAGCAATGTTGTAGTGAGTATGTGTTCCAACCTCATATAGCAGCCTGTCTGTGTGCTCTGCACTGTGGAGTCATCCAGATCATATTCCCTGTTCCTCTCAGCTTCTTCTTATTTTTCTTATTGTCCCCATCCACATTCCTCTGTTTGACTAAACACAGCAGCAGCCAGGGCTTACTTGCCCCATGCCAGGTCTTGCACCCTGCTTCTACTTCCTCATCACCTATGGAAAGCTCCGCCTGAACAGCTTCTCCTCTTCCAGACTCCCTTCTTGTTCCTCCTATTCCTAGAGACTGCAAGGCAATGAATAGATAGTCCACATACATAAAATAAAGTGCACACATATGGACATCTCTTTATTTTATGTGGAAAATCTCTAAAATATATGTAAATATGAGATGTACATTAGAGGATTTTTGGGGTAATATTTTGGGTGCTTTGCAGCATGGGGTTTGATTGCTGCTCAGCATACTGTGGCACTGGCAGCACAGAGATGAAGATAGTGATAATTATCATCCTTGTATAAACAGACTCTCTCCCTTAAAATATTGTGGCAGATTTGGTCATTTACAGCAGACAGCATATTACAACAGATCTTGAGCTTTTGGTGGAATACACGTAAATCCAAGTGTCAGTTTAGGGATACTTGTGTTTCTGTAAGGAATAAGCAGCCTTTCTTGTTTTCTTTCACTTTCCTTTTTTTTTTCCTTCCTTTTTTTTATCCCAATGCAAATTAAATCCTTATCCTTCACTTCAGAAGATGGCCAGAGCTTGCTGGCAAGCTTGGACAAATTAAGCATCTTTGAACAAAAATATTAATAAAAACATAATATTCTCACATTCACTTCTGTTGAAGCCAGCGGAAGCTGCACTTGGCTTTAAACCCAAGGCTGAGTTTGTTCTGATGATTTCTTTCAGTTTTCAAAGCTGCAGCTCAGCAAAAATTGATACCTGACTCCACACCTCTGCCAGTTCAGCTGCACAGGAGGCAGATCCCCATTGGGAATGTGCGCCATGCCCAGTGCCCACAGCATGGCTGAGGGAGTGGGCAGGGGGGGTAGGTCCCTCTGTGCGCGCTCTGTTCTCGTCTTATTTCACATCACTTCAGTGTTAAAAGTCAATGCAAGATACAATGTAATTTCCAGGCAGCAATGGACCACTGCATATTCTTGGCCAGGTCACAATCAGGTGCAGAACTAAATAAGAGACTGTGAAGCCAGTAGAAATAATTGCAGCAATTTCAGGGGGCTTTGAGGCAGGGCTTAGCTGAAGATGCACACAAAAATGCAGCCATTATGAGCATGCTTGTAATTTTTTCAAATAATGCAGGAATAATTCTTGCAGAAAGAGAGCTAATTTGAAGGAGGGGGAGGAACAGCAATTTTCTTCCTGAACTGAGAAAATGAAAACTCTTTGGTATGTGTTGCTATCATAGCAAAGTGTTTCCAGGCTCAATGCATGTAAACAACTTCCACTGAAATCTGCAAAGTGCCTGTGCAGAGCATCTGGGAGAATGTTCCTGATTTAAATGCATTAAGCAAAACGATAATGTTATTTGACTTTGGTTAATAACAGAGTAGAAATATAACACTTTAGATTGATTAACCTTCTGCCATACAACACAAAGTCAATGAAATCAGAAATATTTTGTTCTTTTTTTAAATTTGCATGAATTATAGTGAGGTTTCTTTTCTGGGAGCTTGTGGTTTTTGTTTTGTTTTGGTTTTTTTCCTATTGCTATCTGTATATTTTATCTGAAGTTTGTTTATTGCTTTAGAGCAACATATTTGTCCACTGTAGATAAAATACATACTTTATTCAGTTCCTTACTGGAAGTCAAATTCTCTTGAGGAGAACAAGTGTTGGTTGTGTAGCTGTCAAAAGAGGGTTTAGTGCTTGACCCTAAGAAGGATTCAAAGCCCAGATCTCTCTTTTTTTATTGCTTTTCTTTTTCATTGTTTGTACTTTATACTTAAGGGGCCTCTGCAGAGGG
This sequence comes from Psittacus erithacus, assembly GCA_009867235.2. Classification (NCBI taxonomy): domain Eukaryota; kingdom Metazoa; phylum Chordata; class Aves; order Psittaciformes; family Psittacidae; genus Psittacus; species Psittacus erithacus. The sequence continues at coordinate 5,661 of WYDI02005064.1, read as the reverse complement.
GAAAGCCCCTGCTTTGGTATTCACAACTAGCAGCCTTCTACTGAAACACCTCAAAAGCTTTTCACAGCAAGAATTTAGAAACCACTGCCCTGTGTCAACCGCTGGCGCATAGTCAACCCTTCACACAGAGGCGTTAGATGTGGTGGTAGTGGATAGAGGAGGAGTCAGGGATTCAGGGCATACGCATAAATGTTCTTGCAATAATCAAATACTGGATGTATGTAAGCATGGTTGCAATGAAGCGAGACTTTGAATCCAAATGGCTAAGTTGCTGAATTAATGAGGTTTAAAGGAAGACAGAGACAATAGCTGTTTAACTAGTTGCTCACTGGAAAGTTGATGCTACAGCTTTATATATCTATGCTCAAGCAGAAGTTGTGTCTTACATTCTGTACAGATGGTGTTTATTATAGTGTACACAAACTCAGTGTTAGAAATAACCATAAAAAAGCCTGAGATTTTATATAATTATTCACAAATACTATTGTGTAATTGGAAAGCATAAGTGTTATATTACATTTTATTTTACAGAACTACAGTGCAATTATACCTGGTAATAGCTGTTAACAGTATGACGCGCCTTATTTGTAAAAAATGCAAAATACTTGTAGTATTCCTAAGTAGACATGATTTTTGGCTAACACAAATGTAGTGAAGGTGGATTTCAAGTCCTTTCTGTCCCAGCAAGACTTCTGGCCTTATCTTTTTTATCTCTAGTAACTCACAGTTTTGCAGGGCATTCCAGGGGAAGCAGGAGCACAAGAGGACCAAGCAAAAAGATGGACTGAGGTACCATGAACCTGAGTATCAGAGGAAGGTCACCTTTTTGGAGAGTTACGCAGTTCTTGTGGGAACCTGTCCATGGAAGGGCCATAGCTCTCATGGGGTAATTTCGAGTGATGGCAGATGGAAATATGGTGACTGCATGAGCTCTCCTTTCTGCTGGGAAAGGTATGAAACCAAAATAATCTTAGGTAAAGGACATGACTAGATATTTTCTCATCTACATCTCTAGGTATAGAATACATATACTATTGTTCTGGAAAATTTGCACTCTTAAGAAACCCTAAGAAGGAGCAATTGCTGCCCTATGTGGAGCTGAATATGGCTCTATCCCACCGAAACTATCTCAGCCAAAACTAGGACAAGCAGAGACTCCAAATAGGCATTCATAAGGGGAAGCATGGTTTTAATCACAGAAGTCTCCAGCCAACATCTGGGAGCCAAGGAAATGCACAAGAGCACTCTGTATCAGCATCAAATGGTTCAGCAAACCAGAAGCATTTCACATGGTACAGTCTCAGCAGAGAACGCAGGCCAATAAAAGCTGAATAAGTCAAGAAACCATCCAAAGAAATAAAATAGCTTTCAGGTTATTTGAGAATACCAAAAATTGAAAAAGAAAAAATAATCTTTCAAAATTACAGACTGTGTAAGCTTTTATGTGCAGCAAAAACTCCTCCTGTACTTGTTGCTCATAATACTCAACTAGAAACAACATGACAGGCTTGCAGGGTGCACAGCACATGTAGGCGCTACCCAAGCTATGTTCTTGAAGGCAAATGTTATTTCCCATTTGTTACGACTGGTTCAGTACTCTTTTAATGGAGATTTGAAGCCATACCATTAGTCTCCAATGCCCATTTTCAACAGCCAGGTGGTCCCAGCCAGGAAACATTGATGGTGAAGTAGCTTTCAGGATCACCATGGGTAGTCCCAGAGACATGAGGGAATCTTCCCTGCGAAACAGGGTGTGCGGTCCTCTGCTGTGGGTTAAGAGCATTTTGACTGCTGGCTGCATCAGTTTTGGGGAAATAGGAAGGTGCTTAGCAACGCACCCAGTTCCAGGTTTCCTCCGAGCATTCATCTGGAGGGTCACGTTGAGCTTTCTGTTCTGCTGCTTTATGGTGCACCTGAGCAGGGCCTTACAGGAAAGAAAAACTTGTGTGCATGGGAAAGGATGTGTGCTGTGCTGGTGCTTGAGGGTGCTGGGGAAACCTGCTGGTGAGGAGGGACTCTGAGGTCACCACCATGGGCAGTGGAACTGGGCTATGCGTGCAGCCATCCTGAGGCACTGGCTCAGCCCTAGGCACTGCCTGCACCCCAACAGGCAGGCTGTGAAACACCAGCATGCATGCAGGCTGTCAGCCAAGCAGCAGAAAACGCTAGCTGGTGACTTTTTATTGCCTTCAAACACCTTCACTAGAAGATCCAGAGCCACAACCAATATGACTTTCTCAGAAAGGACTAGCTCAATGCACATGCAGAAAATGTTGTGTTTGCCTTGTAAGATTAAAAGCCTAGGGAAGAGAAGGAAGGACAAGAGAGAGATGATTCCCAGCCTGTAATCCTGCACTTTGAGTTATTTGATGCCTTTCTGTTTCTGTTGCAAAGCATTAAGTATTTAAACTGCAATGTCTTGGGGTCAAGGATAGTTTGCTTTTGGGATGGTGGGTATTCTAACATGGAACTCATCTGTCCAGTGGCCTCAATATGCTACTGAAAAACAACTGGCAACCAGGCAATGAGGAGAAAGGTGGGACTTGGTGTCATTGACTGGAAATGTCTGTACAAAGCAAGCAGTTCCAAAGGTTCACCGCCATTCTTCCTCTCTGTGCTGTCTGGTGAGTGAAAGGAGCAGTGTTACTAAATGGATGTTCAGATGGCTGATTTGGTGATGGATGTTGCGATCAGGATCGAGTATGGGGCACCAACCCCTGCAGGATGGCATAATTGTATTTCAGCCCTTACTGTGCAATGCAAAAGCATTTGTTCAAGCCTATTCATATTCAGGTGATATAGACTTAGCATGTGTTTACATGTAAAAATCTGCTTAAATTTCATAGATTTTAATTACAGAAAAAATATAAATCCCAGATCAAATCAAACTAGCCCAATTCTCCTACAGGCACCAATGGACTCTGTCACCTTTTGAACCCAGAAATACAGGAATGGTATCTATAGCCTGCCAAGAGACCATTTCTAGTTGCCGGCATCCTTACTCTACTTTGTTCTTTTTGGATTCAATGACTCTTCAGCATATGCTTAAAGTTAAGCTCCTTATAAAGTGTGTTCCTGAATAGGAAACATCATTAAGATTTAGTAACAGCAGAAAAGCCTGCTCATAATTTATCTCTTCTTTCTCCAGACCTTCAAAATAGAAATAATGAAAATTCCCAAAGGATTTATATTTTACTTTTGTTTTGGTTTTTGGAGCTGTTAAGGATTTCACTTTAGAAAAGGGAAGCGAGAAGAAAAGTTTGTTACAGAGGTTTTTGTTAAAACTGAAGCAGAGGATTAAATAGGTGACTTCATGAAAAGATGAACCAGGCTGCTGTTAATCTTGATGGTCAATTAAAGTCTGGGATGTTTAAATACTGATAACTGCACCTGTTTCTTTAAAACATCCATCTGGGTTTCCTGTGTGGAAAAGCACAGGGTGAGTGGCTGATTCTCTACAGCTCAAGGCAAATATTGCTGTGACTAAGATTTGCTGGTCAGGTACTGAAAGAAACTGAATCCTTGGAACAGAGTAGAAAGACGACTCCTCTGGGAATTAAAGAGCACTTGAACAAAGATTCATTAACCCATTACAGTATCATATATAGCATTTCTGTCCTACAGTTTCAGTTTAGTGACAGTGGGGTTTTAGCCATCAGCTCTTGAAATCAATTGTAAAGCTCACAATGTCATTGGACCAAATCCTGACAGAGCAGCTTCTATACTTTTATGAAGTAAAAGAATTATGCTTAAGTGCCTGCTATAAGTGAGGTAAAGGACATCTTGAATCAGAGCCCACTGCAGTCCTGTTAATTTTGCAGCCCTGCAGGAACAATTGTGAGCAATACTGAGCTTGTGGGATGGTTGGTGTTGAAAGAGCTGATACTGTTTCTCCTTGAAGTACAGTTTGATTCATGTATTTGTGAGTACAGTGTCTCACTTTCCACACCTGGCAAAGCAGCTGGTGAATATAAAAAAAGACACTGCCTCCACCATCCTGATATTTGGTCACAAGGCAATAGCTGTTTATTTCTGTCTTCACCTAGCAGTGGGATTAGATTCCCTTCCCTACTCTGTTTCCCACTTTTGGTCCACATACAGCTCTTTGAAGCAATATAGGTTTGCTTAAAGAAACCCCAACCCACAGCATAAACCAAAACCAGCTGTGTTCATTGAAGTGTTTTGTACATAATAGCTACTTACAATTCTTATTCATCTGGCATTTATATAGAAAACCTGTCTTGGTATCTTGAAGACACTTTTAATGAGTATACATCAAGAATTTTCCAACTGCTCTTATGATGAAAATGATTTCCTTTCTATTTGTCACAGAATCATGTTATTTTACATTTTAAAAGGTTCTTGCTTACCTTGACAGCACCTGGATTGTAAGTAATTATTGGCTATTGCAGTTGGAAAATGAAAGTGGGTAGAATCTACTTCAAACCTGTTCAACTAAATAAAAAAGTTAACTTCTGCTTAAAAAAAAAAAAAGGAAAAAAAAATACCAAAAAAACCCCAACCCTCCCCACCCCCCAAAAAAACCCAAAACCAAAAACATGCCAGATAGCTACTGTACTCTCAGCTAAAGAAAGGTTAAATCCTGCACTCCTTGTCTGTAGAGCACCTGTACGAGCCATCTCATTGCTCTTGCAAAACATATGTTCAAACTGTTGGGCTTCTCCTGACAGGATGCTAGAAATTTGTACGGGTTCAAAAGATGGACTGGTAAAATTCATCAAGGAAAACACATTCAGGTTTATTTAATGCAAAGATGACATTTAGAATCATAGAATAGTTAGAGTTGGAAAGGACCATAAGATCGTCTAGTTCCAACCCCCCTGCCATGGACAGGGACACCTCACACTAAACCATGCCACCCAAGGCTCTCTCCAACCTGGCCTTGAACACCCCCAGGGATGGAGCATTCACAACTTCCCTGGGCAACCCATTCCAGTGCCTCACCACCCTGACAGTAAAGAAATTCTTCCTTATATCTGACCTGAACTTCCCCTGTTGAAGTTTGAACCCATTACCTCTTGTCTGATCACTACAGTCCCTAATGAAGAGTCCATCCCCAGCATCCTTATAGGCCCCCTTCAGACACTGAAAGGCTGCTATGAGGTCTTCACGCAGCCTTCTCCTCCCCAGGCTGAACAGCCCCAACTTTCTCAGCCTATCTTCATACGGGAGGTTCTCCAGTCCCCTGATCATCCTCATGGCCTTCCTCTGGACTTGTTCCAACAGTTCTATGTCTTTTTTATGTTGAGGACACCAGAACTGCACACAATACTCCAAGTGAGGTCTCAGGGAGCAGAGTAGAGGGGCAGGATCACCTCCTTTGACCTGCTGGTCACACTCCTTTTGATGCAGCCCAGGATATGATTGGCTTTCTGGGCTGAGAGCGCACACTGAAGCAGGCTCATGTTCATTTTCTCATCGATCAACACCCCCAAGTCCTTCTCCACAGGGGTGCTCTGACTCTCTTCTCTGCCCAACCTGTAGCTGTGCCTGGGATTGCTCCCACCCAGGTGCAGGACCTTGCACTTGGTATGGTTAAACTTCATAAGCACCTTGTTGTTTTACATGTGCCTTAGCATGCCTTCCAGGAGAATCTGCTCCAAGATTTTGCCAGGCACAGAGGTGAGACTGACTGGTCTG
>WYDI02005063.1:51788-79453 GCA_009867235.2 Psittacus erithacus | reverse complement strand
TATAACTAAGAAGTTTGTATCTTTGGAAAATGTGCTGTTCAGTGTGGGCTGCCTTCAGATAAGTTTTTCCTCTTGGGCAGAACACTAAATTTCTTTTGCTCTTGGAATTAGAGCTTGTTAATTGTAAAGGCATGTTGGGTATTGGTACATGACCTAGCTATTCTTGCACTATTTTTTTGGCTACAGGATGCATCCATGTTAGAGGTGGGGAGAGAAAATTAATGATGTCTTCCACTACATCTACCAGACTTACTATTCCTATTCATTGAATTAAGTAATCTTCAATCTTTCTTCTGTGTTCTTTATTTCCTGATAGAAGGAAAAAACCTGCATGATCTTTCTCTCATCTTCTGTTATTGTATCTTCAGAAGCAAATGAGCCTAGGATTATAGGTATCTTTTGATGCAGGAGTGTGCAAGGAGCAGGAGTTGGAGAAGAGAACACTGGAAGGACAACTCAGAAAAATAAGCCATAGGGGAAATGTCCTTTCTAGTGTTTTTTCTTCTGTAGTTTATTATCTGATGCTCCAGCTTGGTTGTCTTGAAAACAGATGAAGTGCAGTGTTGTTTTGTGAAGTATTTTTGCTTGGAGGCAGAAATTTGTTTGCAGCCTCAGTTAATCTTTAAGGTGAAATAGTAAGCATTATTCAAGTACATTTCTGTTTTTTCTTTGCTTTTTTGAATACAAGATGCTTAATCAGTTCATACCTGCTTTGGAACATGAAATTATTTTTGTCTTCTGTTTTATTCTGGAGCGTACTAGTCCCATCCCTGTGTAATGGAGTACTGTTGCCTGTAGTTTTGTGTTAGTGATGCTGTGTCTTAATCAGACTTATCTGGGAAGTTAAAACTAATACTGACATTTATTAGACTAAAAATGATGGAAGTTGTTTTAAACTCCGTTATTTCAGAAGGCTCAGAGCAATGGCCCTGAAAAACAAGAAAAGGAGGGAGTAATTCAGAATTTCAAACGAACTCTCTCAAAAAAAGAGAAAAAAGAAAAGAAGAGACGTGAAAAAGAGGCGTTACGACAAGCATCAGATAAAGATGATAGACTTCTGCATGGGGATGATATGTAAGTGTGTTAAACTTTGATCAACTCATGTAACCTACATCTTGACTTAAAGGATTTACCCTGTCTACCAAATAAATAGTTTATTTTAAAAGTAGTTGATGTGGGTACAATTTCATGATAAACCAAGATACATGACGGCGATTTCTGTAGTTTGTATGTGCATGTTGCCACAAGGTTTGTTTTTAAAGCATGAAATAAACTTTTTTCCACCTATTTGTCCTTGGACAGAAATTGACATGCTTGATGACGTGGGACTTTCTGCACTGTGTTTTGAGTATTTACTCTAGAGTGGGTTTCTCTGGCTATGTTTGATTATTTTGTCTTTTGCCAGAAAAATTAGTATGTGTACGTGTTTGCATTTGACTTATCCCCTGATTATCAGTTTGCTTTTCTCTGAGATGTATTTTGGTAGCCAGTTGTCTGGGTTCTTCAGCTGTTGCTCCTAAATCTGCTTTGTCTTATTGAGACAGGGCACGACATGCATTAATCCTTATACAGAAAACTGGAGTACAAGAGTCAGACATGGATAACTGTATTAAGAACTAGAAAGCTGAGAAAGATCGACATTAAGCTTAGTCTCTGTATCAGATTTTGTAGGTTTCATATGTAGTACATGGAGGGAGAATCATTAATGGTGGATTTTTAATATACCCAGAAAGTCAGTGATGATCGTAATTGAGAACAGATTCTCAGAGATGAAAGAAATTAGTTACCTGGTTGGCATGTTTTTCTTAACTGTGGTACTGCTCTGCATGGATATGGTTGTAGGCTGTTTCAGATGTCAGCATGACCTTTTCAGTATTCTGTGCTGTTACTTAGCTTGATCTTGATTATTATTGTTTTTTCTTTTTAAATTAAAATAGAATTGTATTTAAGTGCATTAACAAAAGAAAAAGCGTGAGCTGCAAGCACACGCTAACTGCTTCCACATGATTTGTAGTACTGTAAATCAGAACAAAGTTAGGGGTACAGTGTTAAGTTTCTTTAAGGCCTTTCACCCATGCTCTTTAGAAGTGAAAACTAGCAGCCATCAATACTTAAAATGGTGGTTGTCTATTTCAGGTGAGCAGGGTACATGAACAGTGTTAATCCTAGCAAAAGTAAAGCTTGTGTAAAAGTTCAGCTTACAGTAATTGATTTCCTATGTGTATGAATTCTACTTCCTTTTTATCTTTTATGAAATGATGAGGATATATGTATTTTAAGATGTTAATAATGATTTTTTTTTCTGTTTGTTTAAACTAACTTGGCAGTGAGAATTCTCGCCTTGCAGCTGAGGTTTACAAAGATATGCCTGAGACCAGCTTCACTCGCACAATATCGAATCCTGAGGTGGTTATGAAACGGCGGCGACAGCAAAAACTAGAGAAAAGAATGCAGGAATTTCGCAGTTCTGATGGCAGACCAGACTCAGGTACTCAAGTTTCTTCTAGTTAAGTTCTAAACAGTAAACTGTTTACTGAAAGAGTATTTTTAAGGCAGAGAGCATCTGTAAATTTGACTTCTGCTTTCTCCGGAGTTTTTTGTACTTCAGGGCTGATTTCATCTGATGTAACTGAATGAAGGATTTGTAGAGGTAGCATTCCACAGGAGTGTGTTCTATGCTGAGAGCAAGTCAAAGCTTTCAGTGATGAGCAAATTGGTTTTAAGAGAATATGCTAGAAATCTTGCTAACTGTGCTAAACTGGGAAAGAATGAAGGACAGAATTAGGCTTATTAAAAACTGAGGAAGTTTTGTGAAATAAATGTCATTCATTTTACTAAGAACAAGCTGAATGACCTGAATGTAAAAATGCAATCAGTAGCACAAATGCAGGATGGCAAAGAATGATTGTTCAGGTCTGCGCAGAGGGTTCTGTGTTGCGGTTTAAGCCCAGCTGGTAACTCAGTACCATGCAGCCGTTGGCTCACTCTCCCCCCTTCTTCCCCTCCCTGTGCTCCCGGAGGGATGGGGAGGAGAATCAAAAGAATGTAACTCCCATGGGCTGTGATAAGAGTAGGCCAGTAACTAAGGTATAACACAAACCACTGCTGCTACCACCAATAATAATAATGATAAGAGAAATAACAAAGGAAGAGAATACAACCGCTCACCACCTGCCGACTGATACCCAGCCCGACCGAGCACTGATCTAGCCCTTCTGGGTAACTGCCCCCAGTTTATATAGTGGGCATGATGTGCTGTGGTATGGAATGCCTCTTTGTTCAGTTTGGGTCAGGTGTCCTGTCTCTGCTTCCTCCTGGCTTCCCCTCTTCCCTGGCAGAGCATGAGACTCAGAAAGTCCTTAGTCAGAGTAAATATTACTGAGCAGCAACTAAAAACATTGGTGTTATCAGTGCTGTTCCCAGGGCGAAAGTCAAAAACACAGCACTGCACCAGCTACTAAGAAGGAGAAAAGTGGCTGCTACTGCTGAACCCAGGACATTCTGGTAGACTGTGTGAATATAGGTGATCAAGTATTTCACATTTTTAGGGGTGAGGATACAAAAATGGTGCTTGTCTAAACATCAGTGTTAAATAAATGAAACAGTATTAATACTGGTGAAACTTCCAATAATGCATTCTCTCTGTGTAAGAGTAATGAAGAGAGAGTTGAAGGTGTAGAAAACATCACCTGAGGGAAATCTTAAATGGGCTTTTTAAAGAGGGGAATGCTTCTTGAAAGTCAGTCCAAACTTGCTGTCAGTTTGGGGAAAGATCATTTCTTTGTCCAGTTGTTGTCACTGTTTCATTTTAACTTCAGGTAGCATAAAGAATGGTAAAGGACTAGGGAAAAGACTTGTTTAGAGAAATTAGGAAAGCATTGCTGGAGATTTTTGCCATTATTTTAGGGATGTCATGTAACTTTTCTTGTGTTAGTGGATTGACTGAATGATTTCTGAAGGGATTCATTCTTATGTTCTGCCATTTATTATATTTCTGTCTTTTTATTCTTTGGTAGCATTATTAATTAAATTTTGTTTCCAAGGTGGGACACTGAGAATTTATGCAGACAGTTTAAAACCAAATATACCATACAAGACAATCCTGCTGTCCACTACGGATACTGCAGACTTTGCAGTTATTGAAGCACTGGAAAAATATGGTCTGGAGAAGGAAAATCCAAAGGATTATTGCATTGCTCGTGTAAGTGAAGTTACTAAGTCACAATCTTCTCCTGCTTCATATTTGATTTTTTGTTTATTAATTTTTTATTGTTTTTTCAAAAAAAAAAAATCTAAATCTAACAGCCTTAGCAATCCTGAAGTGATTTGTCAGAGGTTTTGCTTTTAAAACCTGTATCTTCCAATATTGCGAAATTGTTACTTGCCACGTAGATAAACATTAGGAATGAAAGTAACATATTTCTGAACTTGACGCTGTGGTTTTATGCCACTAAGTGGCATAACTAATAGTTAATCCCGTAGATACCTAAATTAGTGCTGTTTGTGCACAGAACTATTCCCCTGAACTAAAAGCAAACAGGCTAAAGTGCTGAGGCAAACTCTATTATAAGAGGTATATGTTACATGCTGTTGCCTTATGCCTTTCAGTGGTAGCTTACCCTCATTACACATCAGAAAAGATTAAACATTTAAGTGAAACTTATGCCTGTTTTCAGAATTTGTTTTAGAAGTTCTAAGGGAATTGTGTAGAATTGCTGTTTTATTAGAGGTATGGCTTTATTTGAACAGCCCCCATGGGTGGTACTGACTAAAGGTTATAAACTTCTGTCCATATCATCTTCTGAAGAATAATAGTGAGACTTGAAACATTTGATCCTTGTTTGAGTCCAGTCTTTGATTACATTACCAGTTTTTTTTGTGTTTAATGAAATTGGATTTATTACTCCTTAAAATGATGAAAGAAAAGGGGAAAATGTTTGTCTCTCATGATACTGTGCTCTCTTATCTGCCCCTTCTCCAGTGCTTGAAATGACACTGGAAAACCGTAAAGAAGGTTATATTATGTGCTATTCCCCACATGTTCTAGCTGCTTTAAGGGATGTGGATTTATCTTTGTTCTTAAAGTTGCTTTCCAATTTGGGTTTTATGATACATTTGAGTAACCTTAGTATCTAGTTTCTCTGTGCGTACAGCCTCTAGTGGTAAAATCAGCTGGGAATTGACATGTTGCTCTAATGTTCTGATTAGTAACAAGAAAACCATGTAGTGGTAGTGCTTTTGTAGTTTCATAACAGTGGACTGTTCTTTGTTTTTATTGTTTCAACAGTTTTGTCTTAGTTTTAGGCATACTTTTAATGAAGTTCTGGACTTTTTATGCTTGTCTTCATTAACCCATAATTGAGGGTCCCAACTGTGAAAGTTAATTTTACTTCAGAAAAATGTTACATAGATTTTTATTATAGAGGGGAATAATTTTCTAAGTAATAGGGGGTTTTTTATGACACAGAATATTAAAATTGTTTCGTAGTCCTGACTGCAAAGTACCTTTTATGTGTGGTTTTAATTATGACCGTTATCTTCATACTGTGGCTTCTATAAATGTAATTAATAATTCTCAGTCATTGATCTTATCAAATAGGCTGCTGAATTGACATGCTTTTCTTTCTGCTAGTTTGAGAGAATTCTGGGCTACAGCAAAGATATTGTGGCTGCATTTGGAGGATAGTTTTGTACTAGTCTGTTTAGTTAGAGGGTATTATGATGTACTATGAAATATTTGGATTTTATGAAATTTAGTGAACTGATTGCGCACTTAGTGGGGAAGCTATTGCAAGTTACTGTGGTTCTGGTGGTTCTATCTTTACTTCTCTCCCATGTTCTCTAATTTTGTGTGAGGATGTTTAATGCAGAAAATAGTCTGAGGAATGTTGCTTTGATCTTGGGAAAGATAAACAAAATCTTTGCTGTGAAGCAAATTGATTTAAATTAATTTTCTGGAAAGCACTTCTGGAAAATACTTTGTCTTTTCTGAGTGGCACATCTTCTTGATGGAGTAAGCTTCTATACTGACATGAGTTGTATGCTTATGTTTACATTTGAAATACTTGGGTGATCTCGACAGGCTAATAGCAGATCTGTTTTGTACCTTTAAGTGCAGAAGACCTTACTGTTTTGCTTGCCGTAAGTCATTGCAGTTGGCTGAAATCTGCTTGGTGTTTCTCATGCCTCTGCTGATAGAGAGCTTGGGTTTTCAGTATGATATTTTAATCAAGTTTATTAATCAAGTTTAATATTTTTAACCTAACTTTTAAAATCCACTTTTTATCAAATATTTTATGGAGTTGCTTTCCTTGCTTAAAATATTGTGGTATCCTAGCTTTAGCTTTATGTCTTTCATCACTTTTTGTCCTTTTTGGAAACTTACAAATACAGTGCTAAATAGGCGTCATGGCCGTTGGTACTCCTTTACAATGAAGTCTTGTAGCTGTTCTTTACCCCTGATGGGGTTTTTGCCTATGTTTTTCTGACACTTCACAATGTTCCACAGAAGACAGATTGTTTTGCACATGTTCTATTATTTTCTTATTTGTTGGGTTTAAAACAGTGTACAGTGGAGTGTATAACTTCAGTTTCCTACTGCTTGGGATTCTTAAATACTTTGTTCTCTTCGGGTGGCAGGTGAAGTGTCTTCAAATAAGACTTAAACAGTTGGCGTTTACTTAACTGTTAAGATAGATAGTTATATGACAAAACTTTTATAAGGTTGCATAAATTCCTGTAATAAATTTCACTCACTTCTGAAGTTTCAGCTGAAAGATGAACACTGTAAGAATTTTTCTTAACCCTTACCATTGACAACCGTTACTGTAAATGGCAGTTTCCTTTTAGTTGCTTGTCTTTGTACCCTGGTTTGCAGTGTACCAGGCTGTCCCTTTATGCCCACTTGTAAAGTGCTTTTCTATCTAATCAAGTAAATACAAGCTTGTTCCAATATATGTTTTGTTTGTTTCAGTTTGCCTGGCTTGAGTTTTCCTGAATAATATGGAGTTCACTGCACATATCTCAAGTTGTCAAATTAATTAGACTGTCTTCCAAACAACCTGTGCATATTCACTTAGGGCATAAGACTTGATTGCACAGCAAACTTGTTAACTCTTAAAAGTAGAATTTTGATTGGAATTTTGGTTAAGCATACTCTTACTCTTCACTTGAAAATAAGGCATAAAGAACTTTTTGTAACGTCAAGCAAAAGCATACAGTTCATGGCAATTTGTTTTGGGTGTGTTTGCTTAAGAAATAAAGATGAAAGACATGAGACATTAAATATTTTTTTGTAGCAAGTTTGATTGTTTGGTTGTTTTGGGTTTTTTAATTTTTTTTTTCCTTTTGTTTGTTGGGGTTTTTTTGGCCTTTTTTTTTCCCCCCAAGGGCATGTGCAGAGCCTGTATTCCCAGTTTATAAGGAGTACTGAGGGTTCGTTCATTTGAATAAGTCAATATATTAAAACATAAAATAAATCTAAATTTTTCATTTAACACACCACCACCCTCCCCACCCCCCTCAACCACTAAAATAACAGATGAGTTTATTGAAGACCCGTTATAGCATGGGTTCTTTTTGTGTGTGTGTGTAACTTTTGCTAAGGGTCAGTCTGATAACTTGATCCGTAATTAATACTGACCACAGGAAGGTTAAGTATTTGAGTATTATCTTCTCTTGTTTATCCCAGCAAATGCATTGAAAGTTAAGTCCTGAGTTGCTGTGGACTTCATTTAAATTTCTTATGTTGTATTTTGTGCATATTTCACTGCATTTGTAGCTGAATAAAGATCGGAATGACTTTATATGCTAATTAGTGCAATTATGAGGAAGCAGTATATTCTTCCAAATCATCTGTTACGCATTTTTTTCAGTTGGCAGACTGAAGAGACTTCAAGTCTCTTCCAAGACTTGTGATCATAAGTGGGTTTTACCAATCCCCATTTCCTGTGTTGTTGCAGAAATCAGTAAAGTGTGTGTTCCTGGCCTCAGCAGTCTGTATGGATTTAAATTCATAAAAGGATATTTAGCTGCATCTTCTATTTCTCAAACTTAAATCAATTTTCTACCTGTGAGCCAAAACCCGATCATAATATAAACTTGTTCCTGTGTTTTAAGTTTATTCTTAAATGTAGGAAATTCAGCTTTGTGAGTGAAACTGAGACAGCATTTGCCTGAAACAGGTGTTTTTGAAAGTGGCTTCTTCACAGCTAGAACTCTCCTTGCCTGCAGGAACTCACATGTGGTGGTTTGTGTCTTTCCACAGGTTAGGTCACACTTTTTAAAGTGAGGTATGGCTGAGTTACCAGCTTATGCCTCCTGAGAGTCAGGGAGGAATGCAACTGTCTGGGAGGACAAAGGGCTGCCCTTGAGCCCAGCACCCAAGTACAGATGCTGATCCAAGTTCCAAGGCAGAAGTAATACAGGGTCAAGTAGTAGCAGCTGTATGTATTTCATCAGTCCTTTAACATCAATTCATTTGGGTTTTCTTTGGTTTCCTCCCCCGTCCAGTATTGGACAGCCCTGGTACACATACCATAGCATGTAGTTCTTGTGTAGCAACTGGTTGCCTTCTGTTACTAGGGTTTTGGAATTTAAAAATCATTGCTTTTTGAATAAGGCTTGAAACAGTGTTACTTTAATTAGCTAATCAAAATTATCCTGTAGGTATAATTGATTTTAAAATTGGAGACACAAAATAGAAAAGAGTGGTTTGGCAAGATAAGATTTGAGTGTAGATGTGTTTCTGTTTCCTTTTGGCTTATACATTTTAATGTTTTCCTTATTTTATAATATCTTGTCTACTTGAAAATCTAATTAAAGATAATTTAATTAGTCCTATGTTTAGCCAGGTTTTGCATAGAAAAATGTTTTAGGGAAAGGCAAATGACTCTATTACATGCTTTAGATCTTACATGTACTTGTTTCCTGCTTGGAAGTAGATGAAAGGGTATTTGAGGTGGATCTGTGAGAACTTGGTTAACACTAAAATGGGTGTGGAAAGGAGGTGATAAATAAAGAGTGGAAAGTCTCTTGAGTGCTGCAGCATAGAAGGGTGCAGTAGCCAACAGTGCATCACTCCAGAAGGTGTTACCTGGGTCATAGTTCAGAGATGGGAATAATTTTGAGTAGTTTGTTTAAAATAGAACTGTCTATGAATTTAAGTAGCATTATTGGGTTCACAAATGAGGTATAAAAAACCTAAGATGTATTTTATTATTTTAGTTGCCTTTGAAAGAGCTATCTTTAACTTAGAAGATACTCATGCACTGTAATACTGGCTGTCGTCGTTTTCATGCTTGATCATTGTGGGGAGCAGTAATGCAAATGTGTATGAAATCATAGGTTGCATCTCCTTTAGAGTCAGAACTCATGAATCAAGGTTTCTTCCTTCCTCTGTCTTGTCAGGATATAGCTGTAAAAGGTATGAACAGTCTGTGTTTCTGTTCCAAAAGTATACTTAGTTTTGGTTCTTTAGACAGCTTGTCTGTTACGTGTAACTTGCTTTCCTTCACCTTTTAAATATATCTGGTGTTCTGGGATGTGTGATTTAATTGTATCATGAGGCAAGAGAGAGAGTTGGAAAAACTCTTTGAAAGCAAAATGAGTTTCAAGTAACTGAACTCTTTTACTTTATCTTTTGTTACAAACAAGCAAACAGGAAAAAAATCAGAAGTTATATCCCTCAGTTCTCTAACTGCTAACTGCTCTAAAAACTGATAATGGTTCTTTTCTAGGTCACACTGCCTCCTGGTGCTCAGCACTGTGATGATAAAGGTGCTAAAGAAACTATTCTTGATGATGATGAGTGTCCCCTGCAGATATTCAGGGAGTTGCCTAGCGATAAAGGTAAGTATAAAAAGCTTTAAGAGTTTTTTGTGCCTTGGGTGTTGTAAGCCTTAGTGTGGAACCCCTGTAAAGTAAGAAATTGGAACATCAGAGTTTAAAGTGTTTTGTTTTCAGGCACTTTTAATACTAGGTGTTTTTAGAGTTATTTACTATTTAATTCAGCACAGTTTATAGTACTACATCTTTAATCAGTAGAAGAGTTTTACATTTTATCCTAGTTTTTAAATTATCGCCTGTGGAGTAGTATGTTATTAATCTTTTCATTAGTTTTAACTTTAAAATAACTACATAAAGAAATGTCAGGAATTTAGTAAGCCAAAAGTAATCCTGTGGAACATTTACAAATCAGTAGATGTTTGATGTGTGCTTGTTCACTGATAGTGAGATTCAAAAGATGTATAATACTGTGTTTTAGGAATACTAGTCTTTCAGTTGAAAAGGCGGCCTCCTGATTATATCCCAAAGAAATCCAAGAAAATAGCTGATGGAAAGCCATTAAAGGGGAAGGAAAGAGTTGACGGGTCTGGCTATGGCTCTTGCCTTCCTCCTGAGAAACTACCATACCTGGTAGAATTAAGCCCAGGTAAGAATTCTAATTACCTAATAATCTAAAATACATTATTAGATAGGCATTTAAGTTTTCAAAGATAAAACTTCCAAGACCAAGAAAGTATGATAAAACGTATGGAACTTCTACTCTGAAACATGAAGACAACAGAAGTTAAAGTTTTGGATATGGAATTTTGGTTGTGGTGATTTAGTTATTTGCAGCTCTTTTTCCTATTAAGTGTAACTTGGGTACACTCAGATACCCGAAGAAGTGATTTACAGTTTGAAGTCTGGCTGTTCTCTGTATGGGAAACCAGGCTGGAAGTTAGTGCAGAAAACTTTGCTCAGAACTGCAAAAAAAAAAAAATAAAAAAAAATAGAAAGGGGAAAAGTCAAAAATCCAAGTTGTGTGATGTGTTTAGTTTGGGGTTGGTGGGGGTTTTTTTCCCCTTGTTTGTTTTTGTTGGGTTTTTTTGGGTTGGATGTTTTTTTTTGAGCTAGATGAAATTAGTAGTACATAGAATATATTATTAAATGTATTTTATATTGTGTTCTATATGCTGAAGTTTGATTTCCATACTGGTACTTTGGGTTCTTCTAATAGTACTTTTAATTTCTTGTGCTCTAAACTCTTCATGGAGCCTAGTCGCTTTAGTATTAAATGTTGTGCTTGAGCAGTGGAGCAAGACATCCATTAACTGGGAAAGGAAAAACAATCTGAAATGCCACAGGTGGCAACACTGTGTACTAAGCCCTTGCCACAGTGCTCCTGGGACTGATCTGTTGTTCATGTTTTTCTTCTAACAGCTTGTTGTTGCTTTTCTAAACAATAGGGATTGTTTCATTCAGTAGCTTTGTAGTACTGATGCCTTTATATTCTGTGCAGTTTCTAAAGTTGAAAGAGTTTAATACACTTCATCCTTATAAATTGAATAAGCGTTGTCTGGCTACAGTTTCACCCTTTCCTGTCTTTTCTTTTCCTGCCCTCTTCCGCATGTTCTGCATGGTATCTGTCCTGCTGGTGCTGCCTTCACCTGGGTCCTCTGCATGTGTTTCTAACCCCAGGGAGAAGGAATCACTTTGCCTACTACAACTATCACGCTTACGAAGGTAACGCTATATTTAATACTGTTCTCTCATTGGTCACTAAAAACATCACTGGCTGTAAGTCTTCCGATTCTTTTTGACAAATGAAAGGCTATCTTGCTTATCGTACTTTTTTCAAGGGATCGCTTCTGTGAAGTAGTTACCTGTCTTGTCAGCTGCCATTTAACGATTCAGTCTGTGAACAAACATCAAATAGATGATGAATGTGCTACCGTCCAAAAAGTTCAACCTTACAGCTAAAGGTTAACAGCTAAATTTCATAGAGCGATTTACAAGCAGTGTTGTGGTAGAAAGAAAAATGTTCTTTGATCCATCTACTTACTGAATTCATTGTTCTAAAGTGAATTGAGTAAATAGTATGGAACTTAACTGTGCTTTGCAGTGCTTCACCATGTTGATTCAGAGTCTGAAATCAGTGATGATTTTCATGTGAAATAGTGTTTGGACCACCGGTGAAGTGACCTCACTTTCTGCTGTTTTGTGTTTCATAGCATCCTCTGCTGTTTTTACTGCCTGATTTGTGGTGTTGTGTAGCATTTATGGTGTGTGTCAAAGAGCTTAGCCACGCTAGACAGTAAGAGTTTCATTCACTTTTAGCTGTAGTATTTGAAATTGCTAATCTAATCTGCAAAATATTATGGATTTGGATTCTCCTTGGACTTTGATCAGTAAGCAGGTATGTCCTGATGTGGCCAAATAGACAAGAATGCAAAGCCACTTCAGCATGAAATGTCTATCGAAACACTTTTTGTATTGGTTTTGGGGTTGGTTTTTTTTTTTGGGGGGGGGGGTTTGGTTGGTTGGTTTTTTTTGGCATCTGCTTTCTCCTTTTTTTTTTTTTTTTTTTTTTTTTTTTTCCAGACTACTCTAACAGTACTAGATGCATCTGTTGGTGTTGCTCACCCTTTCATGGCTGTAGAGTACAGTTCTGGGGTTTAAAGAACTCCTTTCAAACTTACGCCTCCAGTGCTCAGCTCTTTGGTGAATTCAGACTTCCATTTCATTAACATCATTATTCCAGAGAGCGGAAAAGTTCTGTAGAACGTGTTGAACTGATAAGCATAGAGGAGCTCTGCAAGAATACCTAACTATTGAGTAGAAAGCTTGAAATTTGGTTACATTTCACTGAGAGGAATCAAAAATTACACTTAAATCATTGTCTCAGAACGTGTGAAAGAGGTCTTAGTATGCTGGAGTCCAGTCTGTCTCTTTGGAACAATGCATTTTGGCATATTTGTGTCTAGAAGTAACTTCTGTAGAAACGTCCTCCTGTCAAAACATTGGCTGTTTATGTTCTTGCAGAAGAACCTGGCAGATTTCAGTTTCGTGCCCTGAGCAATTGCACAAATTCAGTAAGTTTGCTACTGGAAGTTTGTTCTGTTCTTCTGCTTCTCCATGACTGACATTGCTGGTTGTATGAGCCTTATGGACTGAAGATCAAATTCTGCACAGTATGGTAGAGAATGCACTTCAGTGGCTTGTGGCTGCAAATGTGGTAGTCAGCAATTGTCTGTCTTCCAAGCCATGTAAATGAACCAATAAATAGAGATGAATCTGATAGTAGCAAAAATAGACTGGATAGACTGAAGTGTATTATGACAGCATTTGAATAGCTGCCACTGTCAATGTTAAGTGTGAATATGACTGCTGATGAGTTCAGGGATGTTACCAACTTCAGGCTGAGAAAAATTACAAAAAGACATTTTTTGGGATGTGAACTCTCAGATTTATTTACAAGCCTGAAGTAAAAGTTGCAAAGCATTACATAAAAATAAATAAATTCAAAAAAGGAGGCAAAACCTTAAGGCTTTTTTCCCCCGGCCTCTTCACCAAAAAAAAAAAAAAAAAAAAAAAAGGCAATGCTGAGCTGTAGAATTGACAGTGATGGAAGATGCTGAAAACATGCAGGTACAAAAGCTTGCAAAGAATTGCAGGAGGTTGAAGAAGCTTAAAAGTCTTGGACTGGGCTGTTTCCCTGGCCAACTTTCTGAGAATAGAACTGCAGTGTGGTATGTGGTAACACTTCTGCACTTTCATGGGGAGGATATTTGTTGTCTATCACATGTTTACTATTGGCTTTTTCTGCTGGAAGTGCGCATCTTGTCTGAAAGTTAATAGCAGAATTATTTTCTGAATTTGACATGATAGTTCCAGTCTGCTCAACCAGTCTATTAAACTTCCTATTGTTTAAACTATTAGCACTCCGGAATTTGTGCAGGAAATCTGCTGCTCCTCAAGTGTGGATTTAACTAATTTTTAAGTCAATAGGTGCAGTCCCTTGTATGGATGTTTTTGTTCAACTTTGAGGCTTACTTGCTTTCTGTGGTCTGATCTTCGTTTGGTTTAGTCTGGTTTTAAGTTTGTACTATTTCCCAGCATTGTTTCAAGCACTGGGCTAACAAAATCAATTGAAATTATCATCTCCAAAGTGGTGCGATGCTCACCTTTTAGTGGTGAAGTAATGCATTTTAAATATATATCCATGAAGAGAGGCCTGTCTTTTTTTCTGTTAATCCAAAATCTGCATTTGTATTAGGAATTGCTGGGTTGATGTGCTTAGAGTGACTGTTCAGTTCTGTTCACTACATAGTTTGGTGGTTTTGTTTGTTGGGTGTTTTTTTGTTTGATTGTTAAGGGTTTTTTTAAATAACACTGCTGTTCGAACCATGAATGTTGACTCATAACTGCATAAACCCAGACACGGATCTATTTGTGTTGCATCCTTAGCTTAGAACAGCCTTCTGGGACTGTCATGGTGTGAGAAGCCAGGGAATTTGTCATAGGTATGGCAAAACTTGTGTCCCATTGTAGTGAGTTATGAGGAATGCATTCCAAACAGCATTTAGGTGAGCTTACAGCTGTTGAAAAGCAGGAAATACAAGACTTTGTACTGCAGCATAATGCAACCTTCCTTCCTTCCTGCATCCCTCCCTCCTCTAGAACAAAAAGGCTTTTTTCATCCTTTGAAGAATTTGTAGTAATTCTCTCCAAGATACCTTTTACTGTAGAAATAGGTTTTTACTGATGGATGATTGCATGTGTGCTCCAAGTAACTTTCAGCTTCAATTTTTCTTGTTTTCCTGGAAAGAAAAAAAAGTGTTTGTATTTAGTGCTGTGGTTTAAACTGTTCACTTGTTGCATTGAACACTCCAGAGAAACAGGGCAGTCTTGATTTACTTCAGCAGAAACATTGTGTTACTAAAATACATTTCTTGTGTGAAAGCATGACATGCATTTATATTAAGGATATGTGGTGGTGTGACGTAAGTGTCGAACTCGGGAATGAAATCCATAAGTTCTCTTAAATGAGCATTTGGAAAACAAAATATTTTACCATGTATTCTACAGAATACTTCAGAAATATGTAGGACTGTCTTTTTGTTTTTTATTTTAAAATGTCAAAAATTAAATCGTGTGGAGAGAGGGGAAGTATGTTTAACGTGGAGTGAAATCACTGGGCTGTAAAGACTTCTTTCTAATCTGTGTATAAAGGGATTAGGAGAAGGTGCTGTAAGAAATTAAAAACAAAAGCCCTAGGTAACTAGCCCTGACTTTCATGTCACTGGCTCTGAAATTCCAGTATTTTTGCCTGTTGAGTAAGAGTCCCTGCCCCCAAACTAAATCTTGTATTTTTAAGTGCCTGTTTTAACAAACTGGGATGTCGGTAGGAGGAGGAAATGTCTGACTTTGGGATTCATAAATAAGTAAATGAAGGAGCTACTCTAGGTTTTCGTGTGTAAATTGTGGGGAAACGTAATAACAATTCAGAGAATTTGGGGATAAGCAGCCAAATGTATGTCTGCATTTGGTGACATTGAAGATGCAGCCATATAATTTCTGATTAGCATTGTTAAGGATTAAAAACTGCACACAGTCCAAGTTGCTGAAGGTACTTCTATTAGCATTACTTTTTTACTGTACAGTGATATTAGTTGTATGTCTCTATAGAGTCAAACATTGAGATTTAATAAAAGGCTATATCCCTACCTGCAAAATGTTCATAGGACTGAGTGCTCGTGTGTCGAATGCTTTTTTTGTGATGGATGTCGTACAACTAAGTTCCTAACAAATCTCGAAAGATTGTCACTCGGTTAATTTCAGTGAACATTGCTATTCTGAACTAAGTTGCGATAACATAGAAATTTTGTGCATTTGAATTTTAACTTGCAAATTAATATTTTTCACTTGCTGTACAGATGGTTCTGACTCCAGAGATAAGCCAAAGCTCTATCGTCTACAGTTAAGTGTCACTGAAGTTGGAACTGAAAAATTCGATGAAAATTCCATTCAGGTATGGAAAAAAGCAGACTCAGGTGACAGAACTTATCCAGTCTTTGATCAGTTATGTGTAAATGTAGAAACTGGGTAAGTAAAATATTCTGTAAATATGCTACAAAGCTAGAAGGGTTAAATTGCTGCAGTTTCATGTTAATGGTCATAACTCTGACTTTATTTCCTCTCTTGTGCTCTTAAAGGAAAGTAAAGGTTTCGTTATTTAAAATGGGGGTTTCTTTTCTTTGAGTAGACACTGGGTCCAAGGGTACTTATCAGCGGTACTGTAACTGCTTAATGGCTTCCAACCCCTTTGAGTGAGGTTGGATTTTATAAATGTATTAAACGAGCTTAGCTGCATGAAGTTCATGCCAGAGAGTCTCTTACAGCACCCTGGGTCCACGTTAGTGCAGGTAGCTGACTTGCAAATACTTGCATTGTGAGATTCCACATCAAAACAGCAAGTGGAAGAAAACAGTTCTGAACAGCATATGACCAAAAAAGGGAAAACCGTTTCATTAAGAGATTTCTGCTGCATGTTTTAGTTAAGTGTTTTTTATTACCTCTGTTGCAAGGAAAATTGAAGTGAAATTCAGCTGATTTTAGTACCGCTTACCTGTGTTAAATTCATAAGCAAGTGAAGTTAAGTTACTAGTCTGTAAAAATGGCAAGCTGCTTATTTTGTTTTAATTGCTGCTGTATAATTTAGCTTATTCTATGTTAATTAATTCTATTCCCAGTTATTTGGTCCAGGAATTCAGCCTCATCACTGTGACCTCACTAATATGGATGGCGTTGTCACTGTAACCCCAAGAAGCATTGATGCCGAAACCTATGTGGAAGGTCAGCGTATTTCAGAAACCACTATGCTGCAAAGTGGAATGAAGGTTCAGTTCGGGTCATCTCATGTATTTAAGTTTGTGGATCCCACTCAAGACCATATTATTTCTAAAAGACCTATTGATGCAAGTCTTATGGTCAAAGGTCCCAGGCACAAAACTGGGTAAGTAAACTGGGAGCTCTCGAAAAAATAGAGAATGAGAGTACTGTAAATGTCCTGTGTCTAGAGTATGACTTCTGAGTAGCTGTTTGAAGTGTAAAATACATAACTATTCTAATGCTTGAGCGCCACCTTGTGATTTTTTCCAGGCTTAGCAAGTGTCTTTTTCCTTGTGGAGTATTCAGGCAAGTTTTCCCGATGCTCACTTTTGTGTTAAAAGCAGTGGAACACCTTGTTTTAATATATTTCAAAGTTCCTCCAACCTCCAGGAAAAGTAAAGAAGTCACTGAATGTTTGATTCAGAGAGCCTGGTTCTTGGTTTTTTTCAGATAGTAACTTTTAAAATTCCCTCAGAAGGATTTGGAAATCAAGTAGCATAGTCACAAACTGAGACTGTGTCAGGATAGGGAATTAGATGTCTCAATATAGCAACTACTTTTTGCAGTGTGATTACTATTTTGCAAGGACTGACAGTCCCAAAGTCCATCCTGTTGTTTCTCTGTATATTCACATTTTTGATAGGTGTGTAATAAAAACACTGGTTATAGGTTTAGTGACTTGCAGAGGCTCAGGTGTTCTATTCAGTGGCTATAGAAATTCTCAGGAGAAACTATTTTAGTTAGTATGAGTTAGTATAGGTGTGTGTTTTAACCATTATTTTTTCTCAACTTTAATGTGGAAGTATGCTGTGTGCTTGTAGTACCAGTCTGCTGGAAGGCCTCCTGCAATTTAGCTGTCCTGTAATATTTCTCCGTAAATCTTGAGTATACTCTACATCTAGCTTGCAGATCGGTAAACAGATGATCTCGCAGGTTTATGTAGTCAACTGCAAAGCACGGTACTACTACCGAACTTTACACCTGGACAGCAAAATCACTGGCAAAGGGTTCTACAGTTTGAAAAATCAAATATTTTTAAAACTCTTTAGAATAAACAGGTAATAAAATGTATTGCTGTGATTTACGAATTATTTACATTATCAAGAATTGGTACTGAAGAACTGGGCAAAAAATTGCAGAAGGTTTACTACAGGTGAGCACAATACCTTGAACGTATTTTTATGTGCTTTTATATTTATATTATTTATGTTTATGTGTATTTCTATTTTCTCATTTAACTGGGAAAAAAAGTCCTTAAGAATCTGTTTTTCCAAAGGAAATTACCTGTATAAGTATCTGTAGGTGTTTTTATATACAGAATCAATACAGTGTTTTAAAAAGTGAATATTAACTGGACTCATTGTGTACCTCTTGAATTTTAATTTACTGATTTTAGCTACTCTGTTTCTTATTTGTTAAATGTTTAATGATGTAGTTTCTGAGAGGTACTTGAAATGTTACCTTGCTTTCAGAGCTGTTCAGGAAACCACATTTGATCTGGAAGGAGATGTTCACAGTGGAACAGCATTGCCAGCAAGCAAGGTATTGTATTATGACTAAATTAGCAGTGAACAATGAAAGATCATGTGTAAGGTCAAAATTAAAACATCAGTAGTATTTGGTGAAGTGCAGCTGGTTCATCATTCTCCTCAGCCATTTCCTGCTGTGGGTGGGCTTTGGTATCATGTGCGCCGTCTTCCCTCCCCACAAAACTCTTCTGTTTATGCATTTGGCATGTGTTCCATGCCAATAATACTTACGTCTTTTAGAAAGGGAAATTTCTCCAGACTGGAATAGTTTCCCCACAAACTGACTTTCTGAAGGCAGATTTCATGCAGGTAGACATTCATGTTAGAAACGATACAAGTCATACATCATTTTTTGCTGTATGTAGTCTATGGCTATCATCTGCAGTAGGGTAAATAAATGTTTTATATAAAATTTTAAAAGGCGTTCAGTTTTAATTTAACTAGGCTTTTAAAATTTAATGTGTGTGACTTCTGACTTCAGTGCAGCTCCTGTGTACGCACCGACTAAACAAGCAGTCTCTGCAGTCAGAATTTTAAACTCTTTATGAGGTGATAATCTTTCCTTGCTTTCCTTCTGCATTGTTTTTCTGTTAATAAATTCTGTGCCAGAGTTGCATATTCTAAAAGCAGAGTAAAATGGCACCCTGGTTAATGCCTTTCTTGGTGCTGTGGTCACATGCCTCAGATATGAAATGAGAGAATGAATTATTTCAGCAGTATGAAATATAGTAGTCCTCCCAGAAAGTTATTTCTTCTTGTGTTTTATTACTACTATTATCAAATTGAAGTACTCGTAAAGAAATTTAGTGACACTGGAATGGCAGTGTAGGTATTAATAATACTTTGATAGCTTTTGAACATGGTAGTCATTTTTTTTTTCTTGCACAGACTTTAGTTTCAGTTTTACTCCTTTCTTGTAGCTTCGTTTGTGACAGTGCTTTCTTTTATCTTGGTTGCACTCTTTACCTCAGATAGGTACTTATTTAGTGACATTTTGGTGGGAAAAAAAACAAGGAACATGGCAAACTTAAAATGCTTCAAAATTGCTGCGGTGTGTGGAGTTTGTGACATTATTATATAGCATAGCTTATAGTCTTTTCAGACTAATGAGAAATATATTTCTAGTGGACATAGGAAAGCTTGAGAAACTTTTTTAATTTATTTTTTGTTATTTGAGAATGTACATTATATCTTGTTGAATCACTTGTTTTCTAACGGTTCCTCTTAAGAGTTTGCTGCTTCTTATATGGTAAAGGGGTAACAATAGCTTTGTTCAAGCTCTTGCTTTGAAATGCATTTTTTGGTAGGTTTTCTTGTGTTAAAGCAAATTATTTAGTCCTAAAAATTTCTTAGGAAATGTGGCAACACTTTTTATTTTACTGATACTTTGTTTTCAACTGTTACACTGAAAAATAATTGCTATGTATTTTGCCGCTTAAAGCAGCGTGATTTTTCCCTTCCTGATAGGGTTTGATGTAATTGGAAATGATAAATTAAAAGCTTCTTACTAAGGAGCTTGTGGCACTGAAACAAAACAAATCATGAAATTGCACATTAAAAATGGCATTGTTTGAAATGCCACTTCTTGCCCTGGAAAATTATGTACTGTCTGGCAGCTCGGTCTTTTTTTAAGATCAGGATAAATGGTGGCATGGATCAGAAATGTAAGTGCTTGGAAACTATTGTAGAGGCAGAGTAGGGGAGCATAGGCAGTTTGAAATGTGTTAATATATTTAACTTTGTCTCTTAGCTAAAGTTTTCATTAATAATTCACTCTTACTTTGTATTGATAACCACACAACTTTTAAATAAAGAAGTTTTAAATTTTCATTATATGTTCTTGCAGTGCATTAACAAATAGCTGCTCCTCACTGGCCACTGTCATCTTTCGAATTTCAAGTGTACTCTTCAATTCTTCATTGTGGTAAAAGCACCTGCTGAGCTGCTGGATTCTGTGCCATACTCTTCTCTGTTGTTTTCTCATCTCTTTTCAAGTCTCAAATTGACACTTCATTTTAATACTGCCAAGCACAAATACTGGCTAATCCAATGTTTGCATGCTAAGCGCCTGTCCTGCTGTTTTGAATTAGAGCACCAGCAGGCTTGATGGTGACAAGACATCATCAGCATCCAGCACAGCCGAACGAGGAATGGTGAAGCCGATGGTTAGAATAGAACAGCAGCAAGATTACCGCAGACAGGAAAGCAGGTAGGAAATGTGTAATCCATTACTTCTCATAATGGAAAAAACCAGGTACATTTTTCTGATAGATGAAGCAGAATGTGAAAATAGTTTAAGCTATCTGATTTTCCCAGTGGACAATGAGATTTCCTTTCAGGTCATAGAATCATAGTATGATTTGGGTTGGAAGGGACCTTAAAGATCATCTAGTTCCAACCCCTCTGCCACAGGGCAGGGACAGCTTCTGTTAGGGAAGGTTGCTCAAGGCTCTGTCCAACCTGGCCTTGAGCACTGCCAGCAATGAGGCAGCCACAGCTTCTCTGAGCAACCTGTGCCAGTGCTTCACCACTTTAATAGTGAATAACTTATTTCTTATATCTAATCTAAATTTATCTGCTTGCATTTTAAAGCAGTTACCCTTGCCCTATCACTGCATATCTTGTAAACATGTCCTGTCACTACCCACCCTCCCTCAAAATAAACCCCAGGATTAACAACTAAAGCAAAAAACTTTAGAATATTAAAAAAATACTTATTTTCCTTCAGTATTCTATTATTTGTAGTTTTCTTTCTGTAAAGTCAAGCTGATAGTCATGTCATAATGATTTGTGGTTAGGAATGTCATATGAAATGACTTTAATAACGTTGTTGGTGGCAAGGTGGTGTGATTTACTTTGGAGAGGAAAATAATCAGGTCATTCCTATTTCTGCAGTAGTCTTGTTGGCAAGTCTTATGAGCAAGAATTTTAGCTACCTCTGAATGCTTGTCTTGTAAAGTTACGTAATTCATAAATACATGCAATACTTCCTTCTTGATTTTTGTATTTATGGTGTAGTGCCTGTGATTAGGTAGATAAATGCTATCCTATTTTGCTCATAAGCCCTTTTTTGAAGTACAGAACAACACTTTTCATATCTTGCATATTCACTTGGTTTCCAAAGTTGTAGTGAAAAAAACTGATTTCCAGTCATATGCCATTTTCTTGCTTTTCAGTCTCTGTGTATTCATAATGCCATGTTCAATTTCAACTTGCTCCCATCCAAAAGGTCTCAATTCCTTGTTAGACAATTTTTTTAATACTAGCATTGCTTCAGAAGACCTCATGGGATACATCCAAAGATGCTGGTAGTTGGCTGCCATCGCTGCAAAGCCACTAGTATGCTGCCTAATGTAACCACACAGGGAGAGAATATATTTTATTTTTTTAATGCATTTTATCATAGATAATCTAGGAGAATCCAGAAATACCTGGAGAATGTGTTATTCTTTTTAATGCAATTTGGAAGTGTAATATTGTCTGATGCTATTGAGAGAAGGCAACCCCTAATCAATATTTTATGGCCTTGCTAGACACATCCTAACTAGATTTTCGGACTGGTTTACCTCAGAGAATTTCATCACTACAGAGAGGATTTTCCTATAAAAGCAATATCAAAAGATAGCATATATTTAAAATGCATCCAGTAACAAAGCAGCTTGGGTGGGTGCTATCATATCGGAAGCCCAGAGAGAATTATTTTAACTAGATTTCCAATTGGCAAAGCTTATTTAGAGAGTATTTCTTTTGTGTGTGATTAGGAAAGGCAGAAAATGGTATGTCAGTTGATGGAAACTCATACCAAGGTAGCTGAAATAATTGACTCACTGCATCTGATCTTAGAGAATTAATTTACTGGTAAAACTAACATTTTTTTGAAGAAGTCTTTCCTCTTTCTACTTCATACTAATTTTTCTCTTAAAGCCAATTTCCAAAATTCTCTAAGCAATTACACTAATCCGTATCACTTTTCATCTCTAAATGCTGCTTTCTCTTCCATTGGAGGGAAGACAGGGAATCCTGTTCATTCCTTTGTGCTGAAAGGGATCACTATCCTTTTGTTCAATAGAAAAGGAAATAAATCATAAGCTGAAATTTGTACTGGTCCACCAACCAGTTATTTCTTTGTCTGTTGCAGTGTCTGTAGGGAGAGATTAAAAATTTCTCAGGAGTTGTCAGTGTAGTTCTGTTTTGATAACACTATATGAATATTAGTTATTCTTCACTGAAAGTAATTAAGCTCTTGGTGAAGATGATGCACTTTTGACAGTGTGCAGGTAGTGAGAAATTAGTTAATCTTAAATTTATAGCAATAGAACCCGAGGAAATGCTACAATTTAGACACCAGCTGAGTGCTCTTCATAGAGAGTGCTACCATGTTTGAAATACAACCAAACTGGCAGAAATTAAGGCATGTATTGCCATGCTGTGCTGCTCCTTCACTTTCAGCTCCCAGAACTTTGTTTTGCTGAGCACTGTTTATAATAAAGTATTATCTGGATGGCTTAACTGAAGTCTCTGTTGGTTTAATTTTTTGCAAGTTAAAAAAACCCCAACAAAACCCAACCAAAATAACACAAACAAAACCAATTAAAAAAAAAGAACCCACAACACCAAACCCCAAAGGTACTTTTGGGTTTTTTTTTTTATTAAATATGTTAAAATTTAATTTTAGATTTTCTGACATCAGCCTTCAGAGTTATCTTGTGGATTTTTCCTATAGGAGGTAGTTGAATAAAGGCTTTTGGTGTCCTGTCTGTGCTTCCTGGAATAACTAATAATTAATTCTCAGGAGAATGAAGCTTACATAATTGTATTACATGCCTTTTTTATCAAATTTGCTGGGGGAAGTAGAAAGCTGCCTGTTATGTTATATGTGGTTAAAAATGGCTGTTACATGCAGAAGGTATTGAGCTTTTGCATATTTCCTAAAAGCAGGTGCCTAACTACAGAGAACAGTTCAGTTAACGATTTTGCTTAAGGGAGTAATGAAGTATGTGCTTAACCTTTTGTAGACACCATGAAAATCATCATTTTTCTCCTTTGTGAATTCTCTGATAGGTAGTGATAAGAAAGAGCGCTGCAGTCAGTTTAAGTCAGGGCATAGTTCCGGAGCTCATGGAATGACTGCTGTTTCTTAGCATAGCGACAGACAAGTGAGGACAGAGGCTAGATTTTACCTTTTCACCAGAAGAAAGGTAAAATAAATTGACTAAGTTCTGTTCAGTTTTAGGGCTTTTGCTGTTAAAAATGGGAAAGCATATTTGTTGTAACCAAACTGATGTTTCAGGTGAAGCTTCATTCACTTTCTTTCATGCGTCCATGAGTAATTTGTTACTTGAATTCTGTCAACAGCAAATGGCAAACTGATCCTATCAGTCTGCCATACAGTGCAGAGGAGGATGTTCATTAATATCACAGGCTCCACAGTTGAAGTCTGTATTTTGATCTATTGTGTTGCAGGCAATCTAGCTTGAATGATTCTAGAGAAAAGGTAACAAAAGGATAATTTTGGGGAAGGATGTTGTGTCAGCATTTGGAGCCAGTGTATTTGGAGAAATCTGTCATTTTACAGTGGAATTAATATCACCCATGTGAATTATTTGTTTCAGTTTTTGTTGTCTTTCTTTAGATCTCAGGATACCCATGGACCAGAACTGATTCTACCTGCCAGTATTGAATTCAGGGAAAGCTGTGAGTAAATTGTGAAGTTACAAAGCTATCCTGTTGACATGTTTTTCTGTAGTGTAGTATTTCATTCAGTTTGAAAACTTAAGGATAACAAACATTGAAAGGAGTAATGACTGAATAGATGATAGCTAATCCAGCAATGTAATTTATTTTGTTGGGGAGGGTGAACAGACATTTCGGGTGTTGAGGCAAGTTCATGCATATCTAATTCTAATTGCATTTCAACTCTTTTATCTTCAGATACAAATTTAACTGTGAAAAAATTGTTAGTCTACCTTCTGAACACTACATAGAATTCTTTCTCTTCTATAGAGTTCTCCATGGCTTAGATAATAGATTGCATCTTGGTCAAAAATCCACTTTATGTAAAATCTAATTTGGTTTAAATTTTCATTTAGATTTTTTCTTTTTTTAGTTATCTTGGTCCCCAGGTTTTTAAGGTCTCAGATCTAGTAGAAAAATACCATACCCAAGATTGTCCAGAATTTAAATATTTGAAACAAAATAGATTTGTGAGCAAGAAAAAGACAGGTTTTTTTTAGTATAAAATTCCCTTTAATAAGGGAGTTTTGTAGGAAGAGAATGGACAAGAGAAATCTTCTGTTTCCTGTTCCCTTTGAAGATGCAAATTTTCAGCAAAGAGATGGGAAATAGTACAGAAATGTTTCCTGATGATCAGATTTTCAGACTTTACATAGAAATATGTTGTTAGTGTGCCTAAGTAACTGTAGTACACAGTAGAAAATTTATAGAGTTCAAATTCCTGTAAGTTGCCCCTCTCCCCAAGAATTCCTCTATTCCCGCAACTTACGGAATTGTTCTGTTTCATTTTCTTTCTGTCTTTGACTTTGACACGTGGGGTTTTTTTCTCTTTCTCTACAGCTGAAGATGCCTTTTTATCTGCCATTATAAATTACACAAATAGCTCGACAGTTCATTTTAAGCTGTCACCTACATATGTTCTATATATGACATGTCGGTTTGTATTGTCAAGCCAGTACAGACCTGACATCACTCCTGCTGAGCGTACTCATAAAGTCATTGCAATAGTCAACAAGATGGTGAACATGATGGAAGGAGTTATACAGGTAAGTTTCTTTACAAAAACATGTAAAGGGAATTAAATACATGTTGTAGGTTATCTGATAACTTTAGTCTTTTTCTTAATGTTTAACCAACTTTTGTTGAGGCTCAGACCAATACCTGTATTGATTGCTCATGTGAAGGTTTGCTTTTGTGTCAATGAATAATGTCAGTGGTAAGAAACCATCTCCTGAGTAGTGCGGGAGGTTAGGGACAAGCTGTTGCTCTGAGGATACATTCTCTGACAGGAAGTTACTCTTCTCTCCTGTAGAAGGTAAGAGAGCTCTTGTAAAACAAGTTGGGTGGCTTATTAAAGAATATTGTACAGATAGCAGTTGTTTTTACTGATTGATGCTTGAAGTGTATGTATTAAAGACAAACATGACTTTTTAATTTTGATCCCGTTACGTTTGCAACTTCTGTAACCACAGAAATGGTAATAAACAATGGTAATAAAACCACTTCTTGCACCAAGCTAACACAATTGCCTTGTAAAGAGAAACATAAGTTCTCAAATGTTTCAGTGTCTTATACGTAGTCTAGTGCTATTGCTGTCACATGTGCAAGACTTCTATAGAAGCACAGCGGGAGTTCTGTTCTGTGTAAGGATAAGATGCAGGATAAGATCCACTGATTTGTCTGTGAAATTAAGACAATAACCTTGCGGTGTGTAACTTGATAAAATGTAATGGTCACTTCCTGAAAAAGGAGTGCTAGTGCAGGTATCCTCGCTAATTAATTATTGTAATTTCTTTGCAGATTTTTCTCAGCAGAAAAATCAAAATATATTTCTATATTTACTTAAAACACATGCGTATATTGCTAAAGTACCGCCATGGTAGCCCATACAGCAAGGATCCTGTTGTGCTAGGCACCAAAAAAGCATAACAGACACATCAGTCCTGCTTTAGAGAATTTATGATGCATTACTCACCAGGTTGATTAAGGAAGAAGAGGAAAGTAAACAAACGAAAGTGGCATCAAAGTCACAGCAGACCACAACTGTTCAGCTTTTATTCAGGTTTTGGAAAGATTTAGTGGAGTTTTCAGCAGGGAGAATGTTACAATTAGACAGCTTTGTAAACAGTTATAACAGGCTTCCACTTTTCCCAAGAAAGAGTGGGAGAAAATGCTAGTGTTGAAGACACTTTAAGAAAACAAATACTAGTCTTTCATGTACATTCTGAAGCTGATGAGAGGTTGAAAAGTGGTTTCAGTCTGAAGTAAAGAACTACTACATTGCTTTGAGTCTTGATGCCATGGTAAATGGATACTTGACAAAAGCAAAATGGTATCAAAAGTTAAATATTCAGATTCCGCTATTAAAAAAATAAATAAATCTGGCTGAGGAAGAGGGAATTTGTTAAAGTCAGAGATTAGACTGTGGCAGTAGTGGAGAAGATGAAATGCAGAGAGCCTGAACATGAAAAATGTAATTGGGAGAATGGAAATTAAACAGTGAAAGGGTAGGCATCAAATAGAATCTGAAATTGACAGGGCTGAATGAGTCAGTTTATATAACTCATGTAAACCAGTAACAATAACCCCCAAAAGACTTGGGGTGACAAAGATGGGAACAATGAGAAAGCAAAGATAAAGTGCTGCATTCTTTTTGTTAAACTAAAATGGATAAGCATGAAACAAATCAAAGACAGAAAATAGATTACCTTCTGAAAACATTCATTTACAGCACCGAGAAGGGCTTCCCAAGTCAAGTCCAGCTTTGTGGTTGTTGCAAGCAAGTGTATTTTATATAATCCTGCTCATAGGATTCCCAAGCTGTTAAAACCAAGTGTTTTTCTGGACTGTCCTTTGTGAAAGGCCATTTTCACAGTATTGCGACTCTGTAGTTTGAATCTAATCTCCAACCTATAACTTAAGGAAGTGGTAGCTGTATTTGTGGTTTGTGAAAGATGTTACCTAGTTGCGAGAAATGAACTAAGGAGAGTTGGAGGTTGAAGAAAATTGGGAGGACCTTCTTTCAGATGTCATGCTGAAGAAATAGGATAAGAGGGGGAAAACAACAAATTTGATAAAAGCGTGGAACTTCTGTGAATTTGAAGGTTAATGGTCTGGAGACAAAGAAATGCTTTGGTTCTAAAGCTTGACCAGGAAAAAAAAATTCATTAGCTTGGACTTGTCTTAGTTGAGTATAAACAATGCTAGGTAAGTTAAGTCAAATTCCTTCATCTGAGCTGTAGAATGAGTGGTTATATTGATGGCTGTCACAGTTAAATTGCCACCTTAGTCCTCACTGTATAACAGTAGATTTGTATCTTGACTGTAAAGCATGCATGCACTGAAAAAGGCCTGAAAGGTGTGAAAGACAAAGACAGGGAGACAAGCTGAGACGGAGCTAGGGGGAAGGTGCACAACTTGCGTACTGTGGGAGTGAAATAAATTTAGATCCTGATTTTGCCTGCCTAAATTATAAGGAGACTTTCTGAAGTTACTCAAGATGTACTTGCTGACAAATTAAGTCTGTGACTTTCAGTAGTCTTTGCATTAGTGTATGCAAATATCACAGAAGACTTCATATGAGATAGGGATAAAATTGGAGGATCTGTGAGAAGGTTCAGTGCTTCCAGTGAAAATCTAGGAATGGAAACTTCATCATAAAAAAAGCCAAATGAGTCAGGCCTGACACTGGGAAGCTGATTACTATGTCACCCATTTCACCCCCACTCATAACAAACTCCCATCTCT
>WYDI02005063.1:0-51688 GCA_009867235.2 Psittacus erithacus | reverse complement strand
CCACACCCCGCTACCCCCTCCACCTCCAAATTATTTCTGATCCTCTGAAAATTTTAACGTGTTGATCAAAGGAGCATCTCCTTTTGTTCTTTGACGGCATATCTTCAGTCAGTTCAAAACACTGTAGTTGGAAAAGAAACAAAAGCAGTGGCAATTTGGTTTGGTTTTTGAGCTCTAACTAAGATTTTAATAGTAACAGCAAACACACCTCGAATTATTGTCTCTGTCCTGGATTCTGCAGTAAGCTCAGTGTGTTGCTGGTGGGGAAGAGTGGTCTGAATAGAAAGCCAAAATGAATTGAGAAAGAGCTCAGTTTCAAATAACCAACCAAACATATATGGTGATTAGGTGTTGGTTTTGTTTATGGATTTGTGTTTTTGATTACTCAGTGTGACTTAGTACCAGCATTTAAGAAGCTTAAGGTGGTATTTCATTTGTCTCTTCTGTTGTTTTTTTGGTTTTTTTTTTCATTCAAAAGTCATGTATTAAATCTGTCCTCGGTGTGTTATGTTTTCTGTTTGTTTGTTTTTTTGGTTTTTTTTTTTTGTGAGTTTGTTTGCTTTTTCTGATGAGGATTTTCTGTCTGCCTTTGTGTATTTGTACACTGTCTTCATTGCAGCAGTGTGGGCAAATAGCTCCCTGAATCTGCTACTTGGATGGCTATTTACCCCATTGTCCACAAACAGTTCTGTGGGGTTTCTGTGGCACACTAAGCTAATAACCACCTATTCTGGGATGTCAACTAGTACAATGTAACGTGGGCACTTCAGTTCTTAGCTGTTGTGCTACTAGTCCTGTTAAACTAATACATTTTTAAAAAGGAGCTCAGTTGCATCCTAGCTACCGATAATGCATCTGTGTGTAACTGTGAACATAAGTGTTGTGCCTTCATATTTAGTGTGTGATTTCTAAAGCTATCATGATTGTTCACAAATTTCTTTCTTCTATTCTGTTTGATTTCCTTCGTCCGTTTTTCTCCAGGAGGTAGACCAGGTTGATCAGGTAGGATATATTGCTGGGAACTGATCCTAGCTATGTTGGCTTAGCTCAGTTTCTCATGCTGCTTCCATATCAAAATACAATACTCAAACAGCTGGACTTGAACAGTTCATAACACTCATTCAGCAACTGGAACATGCAGTACTAAAATCCTTTTTTGACTTTGCAACTTTTACGGCATTCCATAATTTCTGCTTAACGCACTTCAGTGTGGATATGAAATGACCAAAGTTCTTTTTCTTCCCTTTATTTTCTTTTTTTGTTGTTGTGGTTCCTATTCTTTGGATTTCATCTGAGGTTGCCTGGCCTGGCATTTGTGGTCGGGAGATGGTGAGATAGATCAGTACTTGATACTGAATCACCTGGTATCAAAGCCAGTGAAGTGCAGTATCAGAGTGGCAGTGGGCAGTAGTGAATATGCGCTTAACAGTGCACAGATTACCAGATACTGCATTCCGCTAAGCTCTTAGCACTGTGTAACTAGGTGCTTATGCAGTGGCTTTATTGATGTGGCTATTGGCAATTTAACAGAATTTCATATGTTCAGTGGATGTGTTAAAATTGAACTTAATTGGTTACAACAATTGCTATATTGCATATAAACATTTTGCAAATATCTGGTATCTGGGATATGTTTGGTGAAATGGGCAAAGGTACTGGTCTATCTTTTGGAGCCTTTATAAGCTGCCATGCTTTATCAGAAAACCATTTCCCTGTATTATTTCTTGTTTCTTTCTACTTACAGAAACAGAAGAATATTGCTGGAGCACTTGCCTTTTGGATGGCAAATGCATCCGAATTACTGAATTTCATAAAGCAAGACAGAGATCTTAGCCGAATTACTGTTGATGCACAAGATGTTTTAGCACACTTGGTACAAATGGCATTCAAGTAAGGCTGTCAAACATTTGTTTCACTTAACACAGTCTATGTTTCTTTGGGTTTTAGAATAACTTCACATCTTTGCCAAATTTTAGGTATAGCAATAATGTCCTTTGTTTATTATTAAATATCTGAGAGGAGGACTTACGAAAGAGACCAGACTTCCTTCTTCAGACAAACTTTGCTTTATGAATATGGATCACTGGGCTATGCAAGGAGTTTCACCCTGTTAGCTGTTCTTGTGCTAGTTGAGGCTGCCAGTGAAAATTTAGAGAAATATTATTTAAGTGTAGTTTATGTTAATTGTTTTCCTTTAATTTAGGGTTTTTATGGAGATATCAGGAAAGGTTATTTTTCCTGTTAATATATAAATATATAGGCTTAAATATTATGGGCCTCTAATGAACTGTGTGTACTTTAAGGGCTACTAATTATAAATCTACTTTCATAATTTGCATAAATAGCAATTTGCACAGTGATTTTTTTTATTTTTTTTTTTTGCTTAAAGATGTAAGGACAGGTTTTAGTTTGGGGTAAAATCAACCTGTGCTCATCAGCTTGGGTAGTTACAATGCTCATTAAAAGAAAAATTGAATGAAGCATCCAATGGAAAGGGAAGTCCAATGAGGCAAGGGGTCCTCAAACAAAGATAACTGCATGTAGAGAGCACAACACTAAGCAACAAGAAGGGCTTAATTTTTGTTCGTATTTAGATTATTTTTTTTCCCAAGCTGAGATTGAACAAGTATGTCTCAAGAAATTTGTGCCTCTGAAACTAACGTGTAGAGAAGTGACAGTATATCTTGGGTTACTTATACCCACCCTTTCCCCACTTATAGGATGTCTTTTTTTAAATACAGTCTTTTCATACATCTGTAATAGCACAGAATATAGTCTTTCTTCTTATTCCATGACAGGCTTGGGAGACCTGCACATGGTTAGTTTTTTAAGGGGGGGCTGTATTGCTCTAAAGAGCAATATGCAGTATGTGAAACCTTATCATTGCTTTCTGAATTTCTGAAAGGTTTCAGAGATGCACCAAACCAGTGCATATGTACTTCCACAGACTTCCCCCCTCTCTTGGTGAATTATGGGCAGATACGGTATAACAACTAGCTATTTTGACAGGTCTTTCCACTTACATAGCACCTCTAAATTAGTAAATGTTAATGAAACTGTGCCTTTTGCCACAGGTTAGTGTTTTAGATTAGTCTCTTGAAACAACTCTTTGCTACTTCAATTTATTAGATAGTCACTGAAGACAGAACATTGCTGAGAGTAGAAGAAAGGTACTGTGTTTTTCCCTGTACGTGATAAGCAGGCTGCATGCGAAAGCTTATTTCTGAATGTTAGCTGTGTGAATTCTCCCCTAAGTACACCAAACATGACAGTGTCCAAATGGATGTATTCAACTTTTGGGAACTGTGGAATACATATTTAGAAGGCAAATAAAAAAGCAACACAGGAGCATGAAAGGATTCTGCTGTGAAAATGTTACTCAATTGTAACAACTGGCATACAAGAATTGGTTGAAAATGTCATGGCTTTTGTTTTCTAGTGGGAGATATTTCATTAAAAATGTTACCAGTGAAACAGAAAGGGGAGTTGTAGAAAGCCACGAAAAATTTCATGTTAATATGTTACTACAGTTTGATTCCCTTTTAGTTTCAGTTCTCAACAGTAAATGTATAAATGAATTATCAAAAATGCTGTTAAAATGCTTATTTCACTCAGGCCTTTCATTTCACTCTTAAGGCAAGAGAAATACAAGAAACAAAATTGTTTACAGAAAACACTAGGACTATTTCAGGTTCTGTGCATTGGTTCAGAATAGGATTTTTTTTAATTTTGTAGGTATTACTCTTGGTAGATTTTAAAAACAGAAAAAAGTGTATTTCTGTTTAAAAAAAAAAATCTCAATTTTACAGGACCAAAGTATGACCTGATAGCATCTCTTTATGTAGCGTATGACCTTTGCTTACAAGTGTGGTAGCGATATTGCATTTACTTTGTTTGCTCCCTGACTGCCTTTTTCCAGCATTTTTAGGAAAGGTATGGGAGAACTGGTCTCCCTGGCTTTTAAAAAAGTATTATTTGGTTCCTTGTAGTCATATACCCAACACTGCAATTTCAGGCTTCTTATAACTTAATAAATCTCTTTTCTTCAGAAACATTCATAACAACCACATAAAGGATTGTAAAATGTCCTTTTTTTTTTGTTTGTTAACTCTTCATTCCAGGTACCTGGTTCATTGTCTGCAGTCAGAGCTTAATAACTACATGCCAGCATTCCTCGATGATCCAGAGGAGAATAATCCTCAGAGACCTAAAATAGGTTAGACTGCTTGATCTTTCCTTGTATCTTCTAAGTGAAAAAAGAAAAATAATTAGATTTTTTTTTTTGCTTAACGGTGATATGACTTTTAAAAGATTCCGTAACCCCTGAGAACTGTTTGAATCAGTTTTGTATGGATGATAAGAAAGGACAGAAGTAGCATTCAGATGATGTCTGTTGAGTTTAAAAATCATGGAATAACAGTGTGTGAAGGGTGACATCTGCATGTCATCTAATGCAGCATCTTGCTCAAGGCAGGTACAACTGGATCAGGTTGTTCAGAGTATTACCCGGTTTACTTTTGAATCTCCACTGATGGATGAAGCTGCCACAGCATCTCTTAGTAACCTGTTCCAACATTTGACTGCCCCTCACAGAGAAAATACTTTAGCTATGTATAAATGGAATTCCCATGTTGCAATTTTTGTGTTGGTTTCAGCAGTTTCACTGTAAGGATGCTATGGGAGAATCTGCCAAAGTACCTCCCAGGTACTAAGGTTAAGCTGACTGGCCTTGTAGATTCCTGTCAAGGATCCTTGCCACGATACTTTAAATATGATAGTGCTTCACAGCAATGTCAGCCTTCCTGGGCTGTTCCTGTCCATGACAGCACTCTGGTCGTGTATGCTATCACATATACTTCCTGGTCTTTTGAATATTAAGCTTCTGCACTCGGTTTTTTCCTGTGCTGAACATTGAAGAAAGAATATAAAGATGTACTGTTTAGTTTTCAATGCCCTGTACTGTGAAAGAGAGTACTTTCTGGGACACAGACCCAAAAAAGTAGCAAACTGATAATGGAATAAAGGCAGATGATCATTATTTCAGACATTTTTTAACTGCTTCATGTATTTCTGTCTTATAACATGCAGATAATGTTTTTCAAGTAGAATCCTGTGTTTCAATTCTGAAGAAATTAGTTTAGTGTTCTCTTGAAGAGAGATTTCAGACAGAAGTATTGACTTAAATATTCCACTTCCACCAGGAAGCATATAAGGGATGTTTGCTGTTAGTGAAGTTAGTAAGAAGTCACTATTGCTTCTAATATAATATTGCAGTGAACTAATGGGCGTAAGGAAATAATGTTTTAAAAAACCCTAATGTGTAAACAGAAGGTGCGTTTTGCAGTTCAAGTGCATCATGCAACGCAAAAAGTTTCTGCTGAAATTTTTGAGTGTTGTTTGATACTCAACTGGATTCAGCATTTATGAGACTGCATTTGGAGCACTGCATTCAGTTTTAGACTCCCCAGCACAAGCTGGAGCTATGGAATAATTGTGGTATGCGTTTCAAACAGTAGAATGTAAAGTTTTTCACTTGTTATTAAAAATAGCAGAAAAATGAGTTTACTCAAGTGAGGACATGATTTAAGTGTCATATACAACCAATGAAGTACTTGCATACTAAATAGTTCTCCAGAAGAATTTTCTTTGATATCAGGAGTTAAAAAATGTATTTCAGCTGTCAGTTTAATGTTGCTCAATCTTGAAAACCATGGAGCAATAAATTTATTCCTGAAAGTCTGTATAACTTAAATACATGTAAGTTCTGACTGGCATTCACCAACCTGATGTGTCTGTTTTATGTTTTTTATGGCCTACACCAGTTGTACATTGCAGTATGTGAATGTGATTTACTTTTTATTCTATCTCTGTAGATGATGTGCTGCATACATTGACTGGAGCTATGTCGCTGTTGCGACGATGTAGAGTGAATGCTGCTCTGACCATACAGCTCTTCTCTCAGTTGTTTCACTTCATCAACATGTGGCTTTTTAACAGATTAGTTACGGCACCAGATTCAGGGTTATGTTCACATTACTGGGGAGCTATTGTTCGTCAACAGTTGGGCCACATTGAAGCCTGGGCAGAAAAACAGGGTTTAGAATTGGCTGCTGATTGCCACCTGAGCAGAATAGTGCAGGTGAGTGTTTGTATTGCTGATTTAACACTTCTCTCATGATTGTATGTTCAGAGAGAGTATTTGTATATTCTGTGTTTCTAGAGAGTAGCATGAGGACAAGTGTAGTTTGTGTGTAACATTCGTAACATTGAAATAGCATGCAAAGACATAAAATATGCTTTCAGCGTCATAAATATTTAAGTTACAAGTGAAATTAATAGTGATTTTAGCCAACATGCTGTTCAATTTGTTTGTATGACTGAGGGATAATTCTGCTGACAGAGACAAGAAGAATAGATGAAAAATTGATATGCCTCATTTAGGGTAGGTTTCTTATTAATTTGTCTTTTATGTACAGGAGTTATATTTAGTGGTTATTTTGGGGATATTTATGTAGCTTCTGTTACAAATCTGGCTTCTTGATTTGTCCTGTCTCTTACCTAAAGAACATACACAAACAAGGCATAGGATTTCATTCTGGTTTGGATTTGTCTCCTATGACTGTTTTTCCTTCTCCCCAGGCAACCACATTGCTTACTATGGACAAATATTCACATGCAGATGTTCCAAACATTAACAGTACTTGCTTTAAGCTGAATTCTCTGCAGCTACAAGCTTTGTTGCAAAATTATCACTGTGCTCCAGATGAACCACTCATCCCAACTGTAAGTCACTTCTATCACTTGCTGTGCTGTTTTAACATACCTGAGCCTTTGGCCTTCTGTGGGAACATGTGTCATGGTGGAGCTGAAAGTCCTGGTTTACAAAAGTTGTCTGTTTCCTTTTCCTATATTTAGCCTTACAGAAGTATATATACATTCAACAGAATGTCAAAACTTTAAAGCTACTGTGATTCCACCTCTGCACATGCATGTTCTCTGCTACATTTTTTAAATATAGTTTTCATATTCAGTAAAAAATGCACCACAGATTTTGAAAATGTTGAAGTAAAAATAAATGCTTCTGTTATATTCTCTAAGTACATAATTTATGTGATTTAATCAAATAAAGCAATGTAGCATACTGACTGTACATAGTGGAGCTGAAGAATTTTTATATCTGATAATTTATTATCAGAATTCCTTTTTCTTGCAGTCTTAATATTTTCTTAATGCTAGGGTTTGAATATCATCCCTTAATAGTAATGATGTCTTTCTACCTTCTGTCCAGGAATTGATAGAGAATGTAGTAACTGTTGCAGAAAATACAGCTGATGAACTTGCTCGCAGTGATGGCCGAGAAGTCCAACTGGAAGAAGATCCTGACTTACAGCTACCTTTTCTTTTACCAGAAGATGGCTATTCCTGTGATGTTGTCAGAAATGTTCCAAGTGGTTTACAAGAATTTTTAGATCCACTCTGTCAGAGAGGTTAGTTCTTCTGTTGTTTTATAATGATCTCCTTTTTTTAGTGTAGTGAACACAGATTGCAAAATATGTTCTAGTTAAATGTAAACCACTTTCTTTATGTATGTTTCAGTCTTCTTATACTGTTCTTCACTTGCTTATTTTTGCAACCCATAAAAAGTATGCAGGATTTTTAAATTCTTACCCTTTCTCCCTGTCCCTTTAATTGAATTTCAATGTTCTAAATAAGCAGTGCTGAGTTAACTAGTGGTTACTGAAACTTTGTTCTGCCTTTGCTCCAGAGCTTTTTTGGATTTTGGTGCTAGTGCAGCAAAAATTCACATAAATGTAAATTTTGTAATACTGAAATACTTTCACAGTTAACATACTTTTAAAATGAATGTGAATTAAATAGGTCACTTTTTTTACTCATCAGCTGCTTCAGTTTAATGTTAAAACCGCACGATCTTACAATAGTTCTTTTTATGCTCATCAGAATAAAAATGTATGTACAGTGAGTTGCAGAGGATGTAGTCTTGAGACTAAAGGAGACTAGTAGAATTAATTCTTTAAGTATAGTTCATTTGCCGTGCAAATACCTGTACAGTTATTCCGAGTAAGGCCTTTTTCATGCATACTTTCAACATTTTACTTTTTACCTATCTCTTAAATTATGCTGAGGGCCTGGTTTGCAGTAAGTTAATGTAAACTGAATTGCTGAAAGATGGTCTTCGTGAGGAGGAGAATCTCGGTTATTTGGATGGAGTGCTTTGTAATTTTAATGTTTTGTAGGTAGTCACTGGCCCTGATTTAGGAATCAGTGTTGGGTACCTGTCAGCTGTTGTTGGCTCTTTTTTTCAAAATTCTAGGAATTGCTCAATTAAAGGGAAAAGAAAATATCAAACAAAGCCCCACTTTTAATTGCACAGTTGCATTAAAAAAAGTAATGAGTCCAGGTGAAGTTTCATCTCTGTCAAATCTATGCTGAGACAAGACAGCTAGAAGTGGAGTTACTTAGCAAAGCAGAAGACTTATTTGGTGCTATCTCATAGTTCTAGTGATTTGTATTATAAAGATGACTTGGTGTTTAATGACTTTTCTGAGTCTGGTTGGCACAAGCAATATTTTACAGCCCAAGAGTTTTCTGTAAGCTTGTAGTACTTCTAAATACATGTTTCTCAGAAGCAGTAGCTATAGAACAGTAGGGCTTTGTAGATAACATAAAATTGCAGCGAAGCACATAATGGCATTTGAGGTGCCAGATTCAGCATGCTAATGAATATGAAAAGATAAATACTGCTATTTGGAGTTTGCTTGTGGCAGTCTATTTGATTTTAATTTGTAGAGAGAATACCATGACTATGTTGATGTTACTGTCTCTTTTAGGTTTTTGTAGACTAACGCCTCATCCACGGTCACCAGGCACATGGACAATATACTTTGAAGGTGCAGACTATGAAAGTCACCTATCGCATGAGAATGCTGAGCTGGTAAGTACTGATTCAGTGAATAATTTGCTGTTGTGTTTCGTGTGATGAGTTTTAATTTTGGCTAGGAAGAACATGATTCATCATTAAACTTATCAAACATCAGTGATTTGGTAAATTTAAGGAACTATTTGAAGATTTTTTTTAATTCAGTGTTTTTCTAGGCTATGGTATGGTAATAGTTCTTGCATAAGCAAACTTTGACTGTTGTGTTCCCCCACCCTGGGGGTAAGCAGTGTAGAAATTGCATTTAAACACAGGCAAAAATATATATGGGCATGCATCTGTAAAGAACTTGTAATGTGAATGGAGCTGCTGCTTTTATTTATAAACTGGCAGTTGCCAACTGAATGTTTAGTATTAAGTTGTGATCCGGTTTTTTTTTTTTGCGTGTTTTTCTTTGTTTTTCTTTTTATATATAGTTGTTATAGAAGGGTTTCCTTTCAGGGTAAGGTGGTGTTTTTTTTTCTGGGGGGGGGGGGTTGGTTGTTGGTGGTTTTTTTGTGGTGTTTGTTTGTTTTTTGTTTTGTTTGGGTTTTTTTTTGTTTGTTTTGTTTTAATTTTTATTATTTGAGTTTGGTTTTGTAGGTTTTTTTAATATCTAATAGCCAAGAATCTCAAAGTTACAGAACAGCTCAGTTTTGGAAGATGGCGACTTGCTCTATAAAATTGCTTCATATCAACTAAACAGAAATAGCTTCATGTTTATAATTAGTATTTCAGTGAAATCAGGAAGGTCAGCCTGAAACTAGAAATACATTCCTAAGGCTTTCTGTGAAAAATACTTGCCCCAGAGTCAGAGGGACTTGAAAGCTTCATTTACTCTGTTCGGAACCTGGCATTTGTGAGATGACTATACAATCTTGCTGCGGGAGCTTAAAGAACATGTTTACTTTACAGGAGATAGCGTGTCCTAAATCTTTGTAACTGGTGTAGCAAAGCCCAGCCCTGAACTGCTAAGTCAGGTTCTGCAGACTTGGTATCTTGATAAATGGGCATTTGACTGAGGAAGGTATAGCAGAGACATTCTTGAGACATAATGCATCACTTTATTGGTCTGAAGAAATGCGTTTTTTAGAGCTAGAGGAAACAGAAATCATCTGAAGTTATACTAGGTACTTTCTGTTCTTCATACTAAGAAAAAGAGTTCTGGCCAGTCTTCTTTATAAAGGCTTGATAAAGAAATGCAGGATGAGTGGATGCTACTGTTTGATTCATCCGTGGAAATGAATACCATTTAAGGCTGTTCAAATAACCTGATCTAATAATTCTGTCTTTTGTATGTATCTTAACTGAATGTGCTAAGCTTCAGAGTTCTGAAAGTCTTCAGTCTTGATGCCTGAGCAATGCTCTAAATTACCTCTTGGTGCAACGTGCCTACATAATCTAAATACTATGTAAATGTTCCATTTTATAGCTATGAGGTCAGGTTGTTTTGGTTGGATTTTTTTTTTGTTTGGTTTGATGTGTGTTTCAGGGGTTTTCTGTTTTGGGTTGTTTTTTCTTTTCTCCCACCCCAAGCCAAAACTGTTCTCACAGTTGTGCTTCTGTTGGTAGTCTGTGGAATTGCCCAGACTAGGCTGTCCTCCTCAGATTTTCATTGAAGAATTTCTTTTATTCTGAAACTGAGAGAGAAATCTAATATAGACTAACTAATAGCGAAGATATCCTCACAGTAGTTTACCTTTTCCAGTGTGTATGGGGTTTTTGTTGATTTAGTTTAATAATGTTTATATTTTAAATTAATGGAAAAACTCCTGAATAAAGTAGGAACAGATTTTGTTCTTTTGCTGTCATTGGCACAGGAGTGCTAGAATACTCCTAGCTGAAAAATCTGGTTGTTTTTCTAACACATGAACTTAAAATTTTTTGAATTAACTTCCTTTGCATGTATTTTTATTTTGTCATGGGTCTTGTGGAGCTTGCAGTTAGGTTTAAATATGAGTACAAGCGTGAGTGCTTTAACTTACATGCTTCAGCTAATGAAGACTGGGATGGCAACTTTTGAGTAGAAGGAATTGGCAGTGTTGAAAGGTAAAAAAAAAAATGCTGAGCATGTTCAGGGGCTCGGGCTGCATTGGAGTTAACAGTTTTCAGAAGTGAAATTTTTTTGAACTTCCAAGTTTTTAACACTTTGTTTGAAATTAATTAGATTCTTGATATCTTTGAAGAATTATTATCTCCTAGATGCAGCACTAAATCCTCAGCTCTGTCCATTACCCTCGCCTTTCTAATAGGAGCCTAATGAGTCTGAACTTCCATTTTCATTCAAAGTTCCTGCAGTTTGGTAGACCTGTTAAGATTCAAATTATGAATCATTAATAATCTCTGCTGAATTAGAGAAGGAAGAACAATAGATAGACTTAAAAGCTTAGCAGTATTCATAACACAGGTGTAGTACTTGATAATATGAATCCATATTAATCAAAGGTTAGAGATACTACCTTGAAAATGGAGTATCAGACATACTATTTAGGATGTGAGATCTGCTGCTGTACTAACAACTTAGTTTTGATCATAGGTGAAATACTTTGCACAGTAATTTTTCTAGCTTAGCAGTGAATATGAACTCTTTTTTCTTCTTTCCCTTTCCCTGTTTGATAGGCTCAGCCTTTGAGGAAAGAACCTGAAATTATCACTGTAACACTGAA
Source organism: Psittacus erithacus (assembly GCA_009867235.2). NCBI lineage: Eukaryota > Metazoa > Chordata > Aves > Psittaciformes > Psittacidae > Psittacus > Psittacus erithacus. The sequence continues at coordinate 40,087 of WYDI02005063.1, read as the reverse complement.
AAAACAGAATGGAATGGGCCTCAGCATTGTTGCCGCCAAGGTATGGAAGTCATTTTATTTAAATGTTATTGTAAAAAGCTAGCTTTTTTTAATCAGCCGACTGTGGAAAATGTTAATGGAAAAATCTCTTTCCCTGAAGCTTGTTGTGCACATCATGTTGATCATATTCTGTTCTGGCTGGGGAATGTTTCTGTAAAATACACAGATATGAGCAGTACAACAAAACGTAATAAGGTGTAGTAAAGACATTTAACTTTAAACCTCTACTACAGGTTTATTCATTTTCCAAGACAAAAATTGTCAGTGTTATTAAATGGAGTTAATAAACAGGCGTGTTTAACACTTCTGCTGAAAAAACCAGAGTTATCTAGGAAAGAAAAGCAGTGAATATAAAGAATGTGTGTATTTTTTTTTAATTTGATAGGTAAATAAACCAATTCAAATACATACATTAAAGTCGGTGTACTTTCTGCTACGAAGACAGCATCTTATCTTTTGCAGAGTGTACAGATGCATGTGTTACTTCAGTTTTGCTTCTTTAGAGTGCTACGGTGTATTAAGTAGGGTGGCAAAGGAGGGCGTATCTCTTGCTCTGACTTGCCAAAATTGTGGGTGTATACTACTCTTAATAGTACCTGATAGTAATGTATAGAATGCACATACAACTCCAGCCACCAGATGGAGGACTCCACTAGTTGGTTGGTTTTGCTTTATTAACTGGGTCACATAGCAGACATAATCTTTTGAGTTTTAAGCATGTTCCAAATTCTGCAACAGTGTTATCCAAAAGCCCTTGTTGTGGTTATGTGCTTTAGTACAGATAGAACAAGTCCAATGTCTCTTCACTGTGTAGCACATGAAACTTCAGAATGCTATAGTCCTCCTTGGCACTTAGTGCATGGGCTGAAAACACAATTGTTTTACTGCTTTTAAGTTATCTCACACAGTTAATTGCTTCTAAAAAGCGCTGCTTTTTTTTTTTCCCAGTACAACTTTGCTCATTTCACAGTCTGTACTTGAAACAGTATCTTGCATGGTGTATCAGCTTTTAAGATTTGTTTCTGGCATCTGTAAAGCAATACCAGGTATCAGGTGTATGTTGCTAGCAGTCAGCAGTTATTGAGGAAACTGTTCAGGATCTGTAAAATGTAGCTCAATATTCTGCTCTTATTTTGTTACAGTGGGTTAATGATTCGATAAGTAAATATTAAATCTTCAGATATGCCAGATTAAATATATATCAGGCTTCTGACATCTGCATTTCTGTTTCAAAATGCACAGTGGAAATTTTATTTTTCACTTTTAACTGTGAAATCTGATTTCTTATGTAGGAAGAAGTGGGCTATAACAGGAGGGAAAAGTTTATTTTCACTGGAGCTGGCCGGTTTCTATAAACTGTTTTAACAACTGACAATCTCCATTAGCAGTATGTAACAGTGCCACTGGTCAATGTATAAGCTTGATTTGAAAGGGTTTTAGAAGTTGTTTAACCTGTTTCATGATTTCTTTAACATGATCAGTGACATCAACAAGACATGAGCAGTCTTCATCTCAGCTCAGTTGCAGAAACACTGGCTCAGGCAGTGATTGCATTTCATCTTGGTGCTGTGTGCCTGCCACAGGAGTGTAATTTTAAAATGATACTTAAAATGATATTTAAAATGATATTTAAAGTGATATTTTAAAATGATTATGTCTTAAATCTTGATCTGAAATAAGTAAGAAGCAAATTCTTATTTTAGTTTCAGTGTACATAAATGGAAACTTATTTAATTGAAGAAATTTGGATAGAAATAATCATCTTGCATTAAGTGTTGAAACAAGTTCCTGTAGTCGCTAAATAGGATTATTTTCAAGAGGTTATTTCAAAGGGTTCGAAGTTGTTTGTTGTAAGTAATTAATAGCATGTTGTCCCCATTATAGGCTTCAGAAAAGTAACAGAGTAAGAAAGAACAACAGTCATTAATTTTCTCAGTCTGGCCAGAGCAGAACAGATTAGAGAATTAAGTAACTGTGACTGAGAAGCTAGCAGCAGTGGGAGGATTTTTTCTTTCTTTTGTCTTGTTGGCTTTTGCTAAGAATTTTTTCAGCATGTCTAAAGTCAGGTATCTTTTACCAGCGTAAAAATGAAAATTCTTTTTTTTTTCCCTTTGACTGAGGAAAATGGAGGAAGAAGTTCAGCAGACTGCTGAATTTTTCCCAGTGTTAACTGGATAAAATACCTGAAATGAGAGGGAGGCACAAGTGTGAGAATAGATTCAGGTTTTTCTGACATTTTAAACAGTAAAATGTTGGCTATCACATGCTCTCATGAAAGTACCTTGTAGCTGAAGAAGTGAAGGCTTATCCTCAGTTTCAGAAATACACAGTTACTGCTGCCACACAGAGGATCCCAGTTTGATTGCTGACCCAGTTACAGTTATGAACTGCTGGTTTCCAGAGTGCTTCAAAAGTCCTATAATAAAAGAAAATGCAGCTGCTAGTCAGCAGGTGTCCCTGCTCCAAGCAGTGAAAGACAACCCTGAATCCAGTCAGCTTTGCTTAGAAAAATAGTTGTTTTTTCCCTGTGATGTGACAAAATAGTTGCTCCCAGTAACATGTTGTGACAATGCCTTTGCATGTCAGTGCAGACCTTGTTGTGAAGTCTTAATGGAATCCTGATACTCGTCACTGGCTTTGGATTAACATGTAGGTTGGTGATATTCTAGATATGGATGAAACAGGCAGATTCTCAGAGATCATTTGGAAAGATAATTCCTACCAACTTGCTTTTCTTCCTTCTACCCACTGGAAAAAAATCTATGCTTTCCTAGTAATCTGTGCTCATCTCTGAGGAAACATTTAACAGATTCATCATTTAGTAATTATTTGAATTTTGATTAGTTTGCTGGGTTTTGTAGATCCATAAAGTCTGTGCCAAGTAAGAATTTTTAATGGGAAATTAGATACCATACTTCACATACCCCTTACGCACCAAATGTGTTTAATTACCAAGCGATTGTCACACCTTCTCTGCTGCAATTGCAAAAGATGATTGGAGTTGAAGCAACGATTATACAAGCAGAGAAGTGATGCAACTTGCGCTGAAATGTTGTGCACCTGCTTTTTTTTTACGATAGGTGGTTTCAGTTCGTGGTACTAGGTGATTGCAAGCACATTGGCGTTAATGTGAGAACAAAACAAAACCAAAGGAGATTAGTCAAGGAGCGTATGAAAGTGTTAGGTCCCTGGGGAATCTTGTATTTGTACCTCTTTCCACCTATTGACAGGTAAAATGTTTAGATGTGTTACTTCTATTTCACAGCTATTCATATTTTATTTAATTAGAAGTTTTAGAGGCCTGACAGGAGAGGCGGAGAGCAGAAATGCTGCACATTCACTTCATTTTGTTGTGAGGGCGTTTCTGAGGCAGGACAGCCCCTTTGAGCAACTATGTAGTAAGCATGTACACTATATGCATACATACCAGAGAAAACAAGTTTAGTTATGAAACAACTGTTAGCTGCCAGAGCACTGTAAACATTGTTGTGTGTGTGAGGGGGTTGGTTAGTTTTTTTTCAAATCGGGAAAATACCTGATAGCATTTCTTAAACTGAATACTTTGCATAGATTTTTATTTAAAGTCAAATTGTGTAGCTTCAGATGTGACCCAGAAAGGTAACTTGTTCTACCCTTTTGTAGGTGTTGCATGTTTTCTTACAGTAATGCTCCTGTATCTTTATTAGCAGTAGCTTTTATAATGGGTGTATGGAAATGTAGTTGGTAGGAGTGATTGGGCATCGGGAGCAGTATTGCTTTCTGAGGTTGTATGCAGACTTTAGTTGCTGTAACCCTGAAAGATATTTTGATGTTAAAAGCTGCCAGACTCCCAACCACATTGTGGTTAAGTTTTTATGAAATCCAGATGATTTGGAAGCAGTGTGTGCATGCAGTTTACTTTAAAAATATCACTTTTTGGGGACTTTCGCATGTGACTTCTTAGCCATCTGTGGGCCAGCGCATTACTTCCTGTTTAATTTGGAGGAGGTTTTGTCTTTTTGTACAAAAGGGCTCCCTTTTTGTTTTTCTTTTTTTTTTTTTTTTCCTAGCAGTTTTCAAAGTTTAATAAAGCCTCTAAAGTAAATGGAAGTCAGAAACAGCATAACTGATTACGTAAGAGCCTGAATATTGTATTGGTTATAGCTGGTGTTGATAAACGCTACCCTGTGTCATAGCATCCAGCTCCGAGTTATCTTGATGGGTATCTTGGAAAATCAAGCAGACTAGAGCGGTGGTTGCTGTTGAGGGCTGGAAGAGAAGTGGAGAATTGTTTTTTTTCTTTCAAGGATCTGTAGTCCCGGAGATCAAAATGTGGTTTTCTGTTGTTGGAAGAACAGAATCCATGGTAAGTCTGTTCAGGTTTCTGTTGGGACTTTCTCTGAAGTTTTAAATACTCTCCCTGTACTTTTTCCTGCTCTCTTGCTTGTTTAAACCTGCCAGTAGTTATTTGTTCATGTAGCAACAATGTAATACAGCATGCAGTTAAATATAGTCAGATGTTAGTAGCTAACTTCCTAAAATCTAGAAAGAAAAAACTAATTTTTTAGCTTGTTCTTCATATACACTTCTCAAATTTGTGGAAGTGTCTATTAATATTTAAAGTTTCAGGCGTTATAACTACTGTTTTACTGTGGCAGAGCATGAATAGCATGACCCGTGATCTGTTTACTTGTCATATTTAGTTGGCTTTAATCCAGGTTCCTCTAGAAGTCTGGTTTTCCCTTATAAAATCTTAGAATAATTGAAAATGAATCCCCAAACAGTGTATAAATAAGATTTTTAATACTCTCTAGACCCTTCTGAAAAGACCAGAACACGCAAATACGTTGCAGTTAGGATATCTTACGTTTAACACGTTCCCAGAGTACAGGCATTTAAATTTGTTTTAGCTTGCTACTGCACTAAAGAAAGCATTCCCGTGTTCTGCAAGAATGATAGAGAAGGTTTTGTTGATTACTCTTTGCATGCTGGTTATATTCATTAGTATGCTATGATTTAATTCTTTAAAGTATGACACACTTCAACTTCTTGCTCAGTCATCTTCTGTTAGTATAACAGAAAAAGTTATCTTGAAATATATACAAGCACTTTAAAATACAGATATATATGCCCCTACTGGCATATAAATCAGTGTATTTTCTAGGGGTGTTTAGCAGCTGGTCAGATTAAATATTTTCAGAGCGCTTGCTAAAGTAGGGTGAGATGGTGATGAGCTGTTTCTTTTTTAATAAAAGCATTTCAAACACTGTGACAGTTCATCAATAAATACTCTGGGGAAGGGACTTTTCTAAAAACAAGTGTGTGGCATCTTAATGTATTATTATTTGGCAACCTTGTTTGTTTCTGAAAGTTTAATTAAATCAGTCAAAGTTACTTAATTTTCTAAACTGTTGCTCATCACTTTATATTTAACAGTCAGTTTATGGTGTTAAATTTAAGGAGGGTTTCAGGCTACGGGGAATATTAATTTTGGTGTGAAATTTTTCTGAAAGTTTGTTCTACAGATGTCTCATAGGAGTTTTGTGTTGAAGGAATAGGCTTAAACATTCAGTTAGAATTTTTCTTTTTCCCTAAGTTGACGGTAACTCTGGTAACAGAATATACAAATTTGATTCTCTTTACTCTGTGTCTGCAAATATAAACAGTTGATGGGAGTATTTGTTAACTGTTTGTTAGCTCCTTACTTGTATTCCAGGTTTTAAGATTTCTTGAGATTCAGATACCGTGGTGTCTGTAGTCTTCTTGTGTCTGTGCTTTCTAAGTATTTATGGAAAATTTTTGCCCTTTCCTCCTAGCATGAATTAATTGAAATGTTGAAGTAAGATGTAGAAGTTGTTTTGTTTTGGTTTTAATCTTTGATACTAATTCACATCAGCAGTCTGAATTACTGATGTTGCCTTAACAGGCTTCTCAGGCAGAAGTTAAAGTAAAAATACAGTATTTGTCATTTTGAACACAGATTTCTCAGTTTCGCAGGAGCAAAATGGTGTGTAAGTTGCCAGTTCAGTCTTCTCTGTGAACAAATAAGTAGCTGTGTGTTAGCAACTTGCCTGTTTCTTGTTGATTCATAACTTCCAGCAGGGTTTTCGGTTAAATTTTGGTACCCTGCAGATGTACTATAAAACTTCACTAATGCTTTCGTCTGCTGTGTAAAAAACTAAGGCTTATGCCAGCACAGCATGATTTTTCTTCTCACTAGCTGCTAGACTGCAGCTCTGCTCAAGTAGAGTATTTTTGTCTTTTTCATTTGCTTATGTTTAGACTGATATTACAAATGGGTGACCCAGACCCTTGTACTTAATGCCTTCTGGAATAGAGTGGGTTTTGAAGTTCAAGTGCCAGTTTCTCCTTGCACTAGTACCTTCTGTATGTGAGCACTAGCTAGCAAGCCTGAGAAAGTTACAGTGCACATAAGCTTCAGCTGGAATTCTTCTACCAGACTTCATTCAATGCTGGCATTCAAATAACTTCCAAAATTCTGTTTATATATATGTTAATACAGCATTTTAATTTTAAAGTTTTTACTCCTATTGATTAGGAGACTTTCAGAAGTGAACAATTTCTGTGCAGACTTATACCTGTTGAATAATACTGCCGGCTGGAATAGAAATTTAGGCATTTAATAGTACATGGCAGTGTATACATTGATGCTGGATTAAGTTGTATCCATGTGGAACCGTAGAGCAGCATTATGAGGAAGACTGTCCTGGGGAGGGAGGGGTGTTTGGTTGTAAGTCATACTTGGCTATAGAGCCAAGAGCCATATCTTCAAAGAAGTGCGGAGATACAGGGTGGTTTATTTTCCAGAGTAGATTACCTGGTATGTCTTGCCTGTAAAGCTCTATCCACAGACCTAATTAAACTGAGGCATTAGTTCAGAGTTGCCTTAGCAGGGGAAGAGCATCACAGAACCTGCGATACTACTTGTAGATTTGTACATAAGTCTGAATAGCTCTTAGTGTGTCACTGCTCATAGAGTATTTATAGCAAATGTACGTTAAAAAGTTAACTCTTGTTTTGGAAATAAAGCTCAAGCAGTGTATTTTCCTTGAGCTCAAAACCAGATTTTTCCTTTAAAACAAAAGAGAAACAAATGAGAAAACAGGCTTGTGTGTTTAGTTTCTTTTGTTAGAAATGAAGAGTGCTTCTATGCATTTGTAGAATATCATATGAATCTGAAGTTGCAGTGTTTATATTGAGGCTTCCTTTTCAGAAAGGTTAAGAAAGACTAATGAAAAAAGCTTGCTTAGTCTTTTATGAATGTTGCATATTTCCCCTTTACTTAACCACTTTTCCCATTTCATGAGGGCAGAAGTAAAGTAGTTAGGTAGGAACTGTTGCATACCTGATTCCAGTCTCAGAACTAGACTTCAGGCCAGTTGCTTTAGCTAGTTTTAGTGGCTTTGATTTTTGTAAGAGGAGACATCTTTTAGAAGCACACAATTTCCAGAGTGTGAGAGAAATCACATGGTTACAAATATATATACTTCAGTTCAGCACACAGCAACAGCTATTTTCTTTCAGCATGTCTGCTTTCCATTTTAATCTACTTGCCTTATTGAGGTTTCTAAATACCACGATTTGATAAAATAACCCAACAAATGAAAACGAAAAATCAATGCTATTTCAGGGAGCCCATTATAGAACATCCCGGGTTCTTTGGTCTTTTATCTCCTGGGAGAAGCACGCTTTAGTAAGTTGAGAATATATTAACTTGCTTACTTTGCGTGTAGGTCAGTTTTGACTGCAAACATCTCTCTATAAAAAAAAAATGTAGCAGGTAAATCTTGTTCCTTTAAAGAGAAGACAAAAGTTTTCAGTACTTTCTCTTTACTCCTTTTGAGACTGTTTATAAATAGAGCTTCTGGATACACTGGATGTAAAGTTTCTAAGTTGTCAGGTGCTTCAGTCCTGTGATTCTGTACTGCGTGCCATCTAGCTTTTTTATCCTCTGAATAGTGAGGCACTTGTTTTTCATCTGTTTTTCCACCCAGTGCAACTTAAAGCTGCAGTGGAATTGGTCATAGATGTTAAATGTTTCTTTACCAGTGAATAAAGTTGATTGTCAGCGAAGTTTGAATCTCCACCTGTTTTAATTGGAAGTGTTTTGCCCCCTACTGATTGTACTTCCTCCATCTCCAAAAAAGTTCTGTGTGTTCCCCCACCACAATGGAGAAGGATTTGTGAGGGGAGAGCTGAAGTTTACATACATGGAGCATGGGTCACTTTTAAATTCTTTTTAAGTCAGGGTGCAACGTGACTCAGAGCAGCTGTAGCCACAACTAACAGACCATTTTTGCATACGGTAGGCTGGTTCACCTCATTTATATACAGAAATTATATGGGGCATGCTAGGAAGTATTTTGTCTAACAATGACAGATTTCCTCAGTCTCTATATTGGTCTCAACACATCCGAGTCCTCTGCTTTCTCTGACAAAATGTGGGGTTTTCTCTGATCTGCATGTCCAGAGAAGTTTGTCCTCATTGGAGGTGGGACCAGTAGCTACGGAGTTGTCCTTTCTTATTCCTCAGGGCTGACAGCAAGTAGCTTAATGAGTTGTAGGTGTAATACCTTCAGTACATGCAGTAGGTAAATATGTACTCATCCAGATACAACCTAAAAAAAAAAAAATAGATGCAGCTTCAGGGAATGCGAGTGTTTGGGTGACCAGAAACCTTTCGGGTTTGCCTCGTGAAGAGTACATTTGTAAACTGACTGCATAGTTTAGTAAACTGATACTCTCTAAAATGCTTGCAAGCTTGGATTATTTAAATGCTTCTAGAGTAACTACTCGCCAGGGAGGTCAGACTGAGACTTGATTCTGTTGCATAAACTTGCCTTTAAGGATGTTTATAAAAACTTGGAGATCTTCTGTGTCAACTTTAAACTCTGGAATCAGAGAATTAGATAGAAATCAGTGAATTCTACTCTGGGCGTAGGCAGGTAAAAGATTTCAGGCCTTATGGCTGGTATCAGGCTTGGTAGCTACATTTGTGTCTTAATGTTTCTGAAGACATTTTAGTTGCAGGGTGGATTCTTTCTGGTTTTGAACTGTTTCATTTTTATACAGTACAACAGAAGTGTAACAAAAAGAGTGCTGAGACAGTGGAACATGCTGCCAAGGAATTTACAGCTGCCCCATCCCTGGCAGTGTTCAAGGCCAGGTTGGACGGGGCTTGGAGCAACCTGGTCTAGTGGAAGGTGTGCATGCCCGTGGTAGAGGATTGGAACTACATGAGCTTTAAGGTCCCTTCCAGCCCAAACCATTCTACAATTCTGTGACCGAGTTGGGTAAACACTGTCATCCTTGAAATGTAATGAGAGATACCATCCTAATAATTCAACAAGTTGTATTTGTGTATGCATATACATAGATGCATATGTGATATCTACTTTATTAAAATGAAATATTTTTAAATGTTTGCATAATTGCGCAAAATCCAAGAATGTCTTGAAAATATTTTAAAAGAATCTCTGATGGTTTATGTGAACTGTTTGGAGTGTTTTGCCATGTAGTCTTGGCCTCTGAAGCTACTTAAATTGGAATGTTACTTTGAACAGGTTGGTAACTATGACACTTTCTTGTGGATTCAGTCAAACTGTAACTAGACAGTGAAGATACCTTCACCTTCGGACTACTCTGTCTTGTTGCTATTTATGTGAAGCTTGAAAACATTTAAATGTTCATATATTCAAGACAAATCTTTGGTACTGAAAGTTCATTGGGAACTTTTTTGCATTTTATGTAAAGAAAAGTACTTTTTGATACATGTAATGTATTTTTAAAAAATATTATTGAAGTGTATTCCTTTCTTTAATCACATGTGATTCTGCCAGTCTTTACTGGAAGCTGTTCCTTGCTCCAGTTTTATTGCAGTGATAAAGTATGGGAAGCTAAGCAGGTGTGGGCAAGTGATGGTTTAGAACAAGTAATGGCAAGACTTTCTTGTTAACTGGCAGGAGCATTACCAGTTTGGGTAGGTGCTGTACCTACAGATATGTTTTGCAGAGGCATAGTTTTTCCTTAATTACTTAATATGTAATATGATCTTACTCTTGTTCCTAACAACTGGAAAAATGTTTTTGTAATAGTTTTCATAGTTTTAATTCTAATTACAGGTATTGAAATAACCAGGTAATCCTACAGATCTAAAACTTACAAGAATATGACTAACCTCACAGAAAGTACATGTAGTTCATAATCCACCTAAGCTGGTTGTGGAGCATGATGTTAGAGTAGCATGATGTTAGAGTAGCATGATGTTTGAGGATGGGAATAGCTTAATGGTTCAGAGGTTATAACCTCATCAACAGACAGACTTTCATTCCTGCTCTGATACCTTTAGATTGGGGTACTGGTGGGGCTGCATGGTGTCTCAGCATCTCCAGCCCATCACCTGGTGACAGGTTGTCATGTGGCGTGGCATGGCGTTGGTGGCTTACCTGCGAACCCAGCTGTGTGTTGATGCTTAGTGAACGGATTTGCCTGTTGTTTCCACCATGCAGTTACAGCTTCTTTTGCTAGCAAATGCCAAATGGAAAAGAGGAGAAGGCAGGATTATTTCTGCCTGCTCTTAATGCTTCCATGGTGATTGAGTCACCAGCTTGTGGGCCAGCTGCAGTGCTACCATTAGAAAGACTCTATCTGATGTTGCTGTTATTCAAACTGCTACTTTATCTGCAGTTGTGCTGTATGGCATGTTCTGATTTTATGGCCGATATAATGTATATGAGCCAAAGTTTCCTCTGTTACTGACAAGGAAGTCTTGAGTTATAGAACTTATCTTATGACATAGCAATAAAATATGTTCTCCTTAAATACTTCTTCCTGTCATTTTTGATAATTCATCGCTACTGTAGTCTTGTACATCCTCAGTTTTACATACTCTGGTGTAGGAGTAATTGTTTCCTTTTTTCAGATCACTGTAGTTTATCTGCTTCTTGTCTTCATTGGTCTGATTACTCCATAGAAGTAGCTGTAATTTTTTGTTTTTTTCTTCTGATGCTTCCTCTTCTACAGTAATTTTTTAAGTGAATGCAGTATTTTGAGCTCAGTTCTGTTAGAGCAAGGAGGGGCTTGCAAAGAACTCTTAATTGTAAAACAAGCATGGACTACTGTACACTGATGCGTTGCTTGGTAGATGGCCCAGATGATAAACAGATGTGATGGAGAGTGACTAGTTTCTTGTTAGGCTGTCTGAAAAGCTAAGGTTAGATTGTAATAGCCAACTGAGTCCTTTGGCTTATTTAACATTGTAAAAATCTTGTAGTCAAGCACAGAATTGTACCAAGCTTGAAAAGGGCAAATAGTTTTGGGTGGTTTGTATTTGGCTGTGTGAATATGAGAAAATGTCCTGTAGATTCCAGTATGTTAATTGAGGCAGGGAATAAACCATCATTTCATACTGCCTACATTCTTGCTTTCCACAGTCGTCTAACTTCTCTACAGTTGCATTCTTCTGTTTGGATTAACAGCTTTACAGATAGCATACTTTTGGTATTCAGAATTGGAGAAAATAAAGTGAGTGGAAAGAATGTGTACCATGTTTTTGTTACTGATACACACATGTCATTGCTCTGTCTTGTTTGTAATGGAATAGTTTTAGTTATGTTGCCCTTTATGTTCCTTTGAAAAAACAGGTTAATAAGCAGTTTACAGAGAAACCTGTTTTACTGTGATGTCGGTACATGATGGGAGAAAAATCCGTGTGCTTTGTGTGAGAGTTTGGCTTACGTTGGAGATTAGTATGTGTGTCTAACTACATATTAATGTCCTTCTTATGTCCTTATGTACTGTTCATTTCCTTCCAACACAGTGTCTTCTGTTTCGATAGAAATTAAGAGTTTTGATTCAAATGACTATAAATCTTAGGGTAAAAGTTGGAGGAAGATGATGAGTTAACTTTGAGGATGCTCAAGTGAGAAGTCTTCCCAAGCGTGAGAGCACTGGCATGTTGATACAAACATGTTAAATGGCACGTGAATTAGGCAGAGAAGGAACTCATTTGTCCTGATAATATATGAGTAGATGTGGTAGCTGATAAAGACTTTTTACATAATCTGTAGAGATTTATTTCTAAATAATTTTTTATGCTTTCAGAATTCATTAGTTTTGTATTAAGTGAGATGACTTGGAGCTAACACATCTGCTCGTAACTTCTCTTAAAAAACAGGAAATGGATTGACAAACTGTATAAGCTTCATAAGAAACATCAAAGAAGAAGGAGCAAGGAATAAAATGTCAGCTTCTTCAAATTATAATGAAGAATTACTATAAGGCTTTAGAGTACAGGAACAGTTGCAGCAAAACTCCATCTGAGCTGGTATCCTCCAGCTGTGGGGTATTTAGCCAAAGAAAATAGCAGAAAGTGTAAGATGGTTCCTCTTGGTTTCTAGCTTTCTGTAGTTTCAGAATTCTTTGAGGGCGTTGTATCTGTGTGGGGTTTTTCTCTGGTGTTTTTGTTTCCTGAAAGCCCTTGAAGGGCTATACCCCCATGAATCTGTGATCTTTTTTTGTCTATGCTTAAACTTCGGTATCTACAGCAGTCTTGTTCTTGGCAGTTTCCCAATTTAATTATGAAATCCTATGAAAAATGCTTTGGGTGGGTTTCCTTGTTGTTGCTGTGTTTTGTTTGGTTTTGGTTTTTACTCTTTAAAATATGCTACCTATGATAGCATGAGTAAGAAAGGTTTGGTTTTTGGCTGATTATTAAGATGATAAATAATCTGATTTATGCCGCTCATAATATTGTAGACCTTCACTTCTTTGATTGCTGCAGAGCTGAGGAGTTTGTATCTATTTAGTTGGTTCTCTCAAGAAATCTATTCCTTGTTGCTGATCACCTTTGTTACCCATTGAGCCTCATGGTTCTGCTAGTGTCATTTTGTAATGGAGTAATCAGAATTATAAACAGTTTTCTTAATGTGAACCTTTTGAATGTTTTGTGGCCATGATGTTTTGTTTGTTCTTTTCTATCAGTTGTGTTGGCTTCCAGATATTTGAGCTGGTATGCAATGATAGCTTTGAAAAGATCTTTCTCAAGGAGTTAAAGCCAGTTTAAAAATTATTATATGGGTATTTGTGTAATTGCAAATGTTTTATCCCATCACTATCTGAAAACCAGTGCACGTATCATGGGCCTAAACAGAAGGTTTCAACTTCATTTAATGTGTACTAACAATCATAATCAGTCTAGCATCTTTTGAATTTAGGACTGGGTAAAAGCAGTGTCAATCCTGGGTGGCTTCAGAGGCTTCTGGTCAGTCTTGGTCTGTTTGGCCACTAAGAAAAGCAGCTGTTTGGTCCCTCCAATTGCATGCAACTACATGATGCATAAGGTTATAGCAAGGGTGGGTGGGTGAGTTGCTGTTGACTCTCTTGCCCTTTGGAACTGAAGGAGCTTGCCTGTGTGTATGTCTAGTGGTTGGGGGCAGAGAAAGGAGCATATAAACCTTAGTAATCTTAATTTTCAATTCCCAACAAGGGAGGTGGTAATTGGTTCTGCTGACAGTGGCCTGATGGGGCCTGATCCTTTTTAAAGTTGGAACATTACTTCACATTTGAAACAGTGAAATACTTTTTCCCCCCATTATTGCTCCAGTGGTCAGCATCATGTGATCCTTCTCCAACTCTTGGTTTTCACTTGATAGATTTTTCTATATGGTAAATTGAGTTACATTATTGATTGTCCTCTTTCTGGAAGACTTACGAGCATGGTGAACAGCACATTCATTTAGGGCTTCTCTGAAAACTGCCATTCCTTGTGAAAACTAACGACTTCCTATCCAATGCTGATCCAGTTATTCATATGTACAAATTCCTTCTTATCCCATGTCACCCTGAAGTCCTGAAGCATTCCTGGCTTTACAGCTTTGCCATGTCTGTCTTGGAAGTGTAGGTATTCTGGCAACCAGATCATCCCTCCCTATACTTCTTGGTTGCTTGGGGAAAAGAAGAGATTTTTGAAGCATGATTTCATTTTTCATCGTATTTATCTAGCTGTCTTCTGACTTATGTTTCTCACAGCTTTAACCAATTTTTCTGGTATAAAGCTAAAAATATTCTACAGTTACCTTGTTGTTTAAAGTCCATTAAAAACAAAAAAAGCAAATAAATTATTTTAATTGCCTTTCTAGTCCTCCATACAAAGGAAATGTCCTTATTTCAGTTATTTATTGTGCATTTTCCTCCCTTTATTCCTGTAAGTATGGCTTAAGTAATGATTATGAAAAATGTGGACATGCAGAATGTTAATCTGAAATCACGGGACTCGAAGGAATTCCTTTTCTGTGGCTTTTGAGCAAACTTTTGGGATTAACTCAAGATATAATGAATAAAAATAGGGGTCTTTCACTTGCTTAGAAAACCAACATTAGCTTTTGAATAATTTGGTTTTTAGTTTACCTTATTGCAACAGTGGGAGCAATTGCTGCCAAAAGAAAAGAGTTGGGAAAGGTGGGTGGAGAAAGGAGCAGGAAGGTGCACATTCAATATTAAAGCAACTTGGGGTGTATTTTAGAAAGCAACATTACATTAAAAACAGCTCTGAAAACATGGCACTCCCAAGCAAGTTGAGGAGTAAAACGGCACTGTTTGCTATAGCAGATAATGAAATCACAAGTCATTGTCTTATAAGTGACAGTTTCAAGGTCTGTAGTACTAACATTTAGACTGATCTGTGTGGTGTCTCTTAAATTGGAGCATGTGGATGACACAACAGCATGGCTTGACTAGATGCTTATGTTCTTGTCTTGAATGCATTGGTTGCCTCGCTGTGAGTTCACTGTTAACAGTCCTTTCAAAGATTAGCATAATACTTTGCAGCAGATGTTTTATGAACAAAATTGCATGGTTTTGCAGTAGATTTAAATATCTCTCTGTCAACTCCAGAAGACTTAGTAAATATAATACCTACTTGTTTATTGTAAAGCTGGCAGCGCTGTTTGTTCCTTTACACTAGCTCCTATACAATCCTTTTACAATCAATGTAAAAAGCATTTCTGATTCTTTTAATTGTAGTCTGCAATTTACCTTGTTTTATTTGGTTATTAGCAAGGGAAACTGCAGTCTTTGGAACAAAATACATAGAGGTATAAAAAATAATAATGCGTGTAAAAGTGCAAATAAGTATTTCCTATTAGAAGGGGATTGGAACAAACTTCTGAAGTGTGAATTTTAATTAATTTTCTTTCTTATTCAAGCTTGCATTAAGACCAAATATTCTTCTAACAATGCTTGCAGGCTTAATAGGTGTAACATTAAAATTTTCTTTTGACTTTAAATGAATAACTCTTCTGTATAATTGTTTTTTTCCAGTTTGGGGATATATAAAAGCAATGATAACTTAGAGGTTTACCTAGCCATGTAAAATTCTGATTAACACTTGTGGAATGTTTAAGAGATCAGATACAAATGTAATGTATTAATGCCTCTTTCTTTGTAGGGTGCTGGTCAAGACAAACTTGGAATATATGTCAAGTCTGTTGTGAAGGGAGGTGCTGCAGACGTGGTTAGTAATATCTTAAAATCAGAAGTTCAAAGGTAGACAGATCCTTTGGAAATGCTTTCACATCCTTTTTTTGCTAGTATGTATGAACAATTGTTTTAATTTTGACCATGTTGGCATTGATGTATGAATTTTCTTCTCCCTTGAATACGTATTTAGGATGGTCGTCTGGCTGCAGGGGATCAGTTGCTCAGTGTGGATGGTCGAAGTTTGGTGGGCCTGTCCCAGGAAAGGTACGGAATGCTTTCATGGGTGTCTTTACATGAAGAAAGTGACAGAGAAATAATTTATTGGAAAGGGATGTTTGTGGGGTTTTTTCTTGTTTGGTTTGGTTTTGTTTTTTATTGTTTAATGTTAGGCTTTGCGTTGCCTTTTTATAACTACTACTTTGCGAAATATTTTCCGTATATGATACCATTATCTATCTGGAAGAGATGTATTACATGTTTGGGCTTTAGTTTTGAGCAAACTTTATTTAGCTCTGATTTTAAATATTGTGGCTTCTGACCTTAATTGCAGAAACTGGGACTAATACTTGCCTGTAGATGTTGTCTGCTTAATAAGCTTATGTTCTAGTCATCATCTTCTAATTTTTTCCAAAGTGTCTTTAAATACTAATCAGAAAAAGTGTGTATTGCCAAACAAAAGATTACTAGAATAAATGTGAGTAATCATGACATACAAACTGGTAATAAGAAAAGCTAAGTAATACTAAGCCTAAGTAAGCCTAATTTTATTTTGTTTTATTTGCTTTGGCTTTTATTGCAGGGCAGCAGAACTTATGACTAGGACAGGTTCTGTAGTAACATTAGAAGTAGCAAAACAAGGAGCAATTTACCATGGTCTTGCAACCCTGCTTAATCAGCCATCCCCAATGATGCAAAGAGGTAAAAATGCTAATATTATTTATGTCAGTAGCAGCTTTATATGTCTTAGAACACAGAGAATATAATAAGTCACAGTAGCTTGCCAAATATTACCAAAATATTAAATGAGGAAAGAAACATCATTGCACAGAAAAGAGAAGCATTTCCTTTTTTATCAAAAGTTCATCTGTTTTTCAGTATTGTTTGAAATGGTGGTAGTCGAATCATGAATAAAGACTTTGCATATGTATCTTTTAAAAATCATGCATTTAAACACAGTTCTGGTTTGTTTATTTAACAAATGGAATATAATGAATACAAAGGGCATTAAGCTTCAATGGCTTATGTTGGGAAGGACATAATTTTGTGAAGGAAGATGTTTTCTATATGTGGGGTAGTATTGCAGTGTAGAGAAGAATGGATTAAAAGAATAAATTCTCATTATCGCAGTTTACACATCCCAGCTGCCATGTGCCTCCGAGAGTCAGCAAGCGACTTCTCAGTAAAGCACATTTCGCTTTTCCTAATACTGTGGTACCTTTTCAAAAGCTCTTTTGAAGCATGCAAACCGAAGGAATCCCATACAATTGGTACAAGAGTGGAATTGTATATCTGAAGAAGTAAAGATTTTAAAATCTAGCATTTGCTTTACTGGGAACTCATCTCTAATTATAAATGCAAGGTGGCTCTAGTTTGGAACACGATATTCTAGACAGTAGTCAATATAAGTGAAAGGGGGAAAATACATATCCAACTATTACAGTTTCTGACCGCCGTGGCTCAGGTAAACCTCGACCAAAGAGTGAAGGTTTTGAGCTGTACAACAACTCCACTCAGAATGGGTCACCTGAGAGCCCTCAGCTGCCATGGACGGAGTACAGTGAACCAAAGAAGCTGCCAGGAGATGATAGATTAATGAAGAACAGAGCTGATCATCGTTCCAGTCCCAATGTAGCAAGTAAGTAAGGTTATGCTTCTTTAAGGGGTAGATGCCTCCTCCACTAGTTTTAGAGGCTGTTGAGTTGAAAAAGGGAGTTACTGTTTTTAAGAATGGATTAAGATGCCAATGTAATAGTAACATTTGCAGCAAGCCTCTTGTTAAAACTATTCAGAGGAAAAATCATAGTTATTTTGTGAATAATATTATTTTATTAAGTTATGTAAATCATCATTTAGTCATATAAATGCTTCCTTTAACTTTCCAACAGATCAGCCTCCAAGCCCCGGGGGAAAGAATGCTTATGCATCTGGAACTACCACTAAAATAACCTCAGTCTCCACTGGAAATCTTTGTACAGAGGTCAGAAGTGGCAAGCAAAATGTTGGCTATTAAACTTTCCTTGGCTATCAATAGCGTCAGTGTGCTTGAGTCAGACCAGCGTCTCACTTAACTATTTGAACGTAATGCTGGTGTTAGTGACTGGGTGGGGATTTTGCTTATTACAGCTTATGAAAGATTGAGGCAGCTTTGATTTCATTAAATTTTGTCCATGAAGTTGTTCTTGTGATTTCTTAGGTTTGTACAACATTCTATACTTGTTTTCAGATCATAAAAACATGACTCATAACCACAGCTGTATTTGATACTAGACAACTTCTTTATCTCCTGCTCCAGACGAGTAATGTTCTTATGAGCCAAAACAAAAAACATATGGAAAATGCATGTTTAGAACCATATTCCATGCTGATCTGTGTGATGAGAAACTTGTACCTTATGTTCTTCCTACCTTTTTCAGGAACAGACTCTGCCTCCACGACCTGAAGCTTATCCCATCCCAACACAGACATATACTAGGGAATATTTCACATTCCCAGCTTCAAAGTCCCAGGATCGAATGGGTCCAGCTCCGAGCCAGTGGCCAAGTTATGAAGAAAAACCACAGGTCCAGGCAGAAAGTAATCATTCGATCAATACTACAATGCAGGTGAGAAGTAACTTCTTTCAGTATAAGAGAAAAGCAGAAACAAAATGCTTGCTTTTCACTGCCTGGCTGCTGGGGATGTTTTTGCAGAACACTAAACTCTCTGTAATCTCTGACAAACTACCACACAGAGGAGTGGGAGAGAGCCGCAGTTGTACTTTCGCGAAGATTGGCTTAGGTTCAGAAACCCTACTCTTTCCCTTTTCTCCCCCCACATAGAATTTATGTTGTCATGTTCTGCAGACCTTCTTATCTGGGATGTTTTAATCCCCTGTTAGAGGTAATGGGGTGTAGGCTGTAGTAGGGTTTGTCTTGTAATATGCTTTGTGGTTTTCTGAAAAGCAAAATAAATCTTTCATTCTTCCAAGAAGGTTTATGTGGAAAAATCTCTTTGCCTGCAGGGTGAGTGGTGTAAGTGACAAAGTGAGGTATTAAAAATGAAATAAACAGGTACCTTGAGACCTATCCAGGGTCTTCACTGAAGCACATTCCTCACTCTCAGTTAAAAAATACATCCAAGTTGCATCTATTATCAAAGTGCAGATGCTTCTTGACCTGAAATGCATTTACCCCCACTCTACCTTTATAATTTCAAAAAATAATGTTGTTCTGCTTTTTGTAAATGAGGACTTTACTCAAATCCACATGGCAGATTAAATCCAGATCTCCTAATTCCAGTCACTGGGTCATTTTTTCTCTAACCCACCAGAGACTTAAAAATGTAGAGAACTTTTTTTTTCTTTCTTAATTTGGGATAAAAGCAGAGCCTTGCAGCAGGCTCAGTGTGTTTTACTTTTGGAAAAGCAAAGGCATACAAATTGTCTGGAGATTGTCATATACACAAAAGTAAGGATTGATTATTGATTCCTCACGCATGTTTTGGCAAGTGAATTCAGTAAAAAGTCAGTTGAACAAAAGCTTAGTGCTTTTTTTCCTGGTATTATAGGCCATAGAATCAATAGGTATAAAATCCTAATTATTTCAGCTGTTAAGAAAATAGCTGTTACACCCAAGGTAAGATGTTAATTTTGACGGAGAATGCTGCAAGTTAAATAACCATGGCAAAAAACTATGGAAATACTTTGAGGAATTTCTGTGCTTAACTCCTTCACATTTGTGATTTGCTATCACCTGACCTTAGCTGCATAGTTCATGTCTAGGCATTTCTGCCAGTGATGGGACAGGGGGAGGCTAGTACCTGCAGAGAATGGTTCCTACTCATTTGTCATAATGGGATGAACAGCTGTGTGGACGTGCATCTCTCCCCTGCTTAAGACAAGCTTAAGTGAGGAGCTTAAATGAGCTGGTTAAAACTGGTGAGATGAACCCCATCTGTTAAAGCTGTTGACAGATACTGAATTTGAGCTGTTGTCTTGTGGCTGAATGCAGAGCTTGAAAGCATTTTCATAAAGCAAATGTCTAGAAGCTTTAGCTCCTTATAAGCATTGAAAGTGTACACATTTTTCCCTACCACACACTAGTTCCTTTAAGTTGAAAATTAGAGAAAAATAGACTTTAAAAATAATATTATAAAAATACCCTTTTCATCTTTACAGCAAGAACTGGGCCTGTAGAAAAAGTTGCCACAAACAACTGACTGATGTGAAATGAAATGCCTCTTTTCTGTTCTGCAGGCATTAGCAAACTGTTTGGCTAGGTGCATCTTTACAGCAAATCTAACACAAATAGCTGTGTGTTCAGCTCTGCTGGACTAATAGAGCATGAAAAATGCACTTGTTCATCTCAAAGGAGGCATTCTTTAGAGGTCATGGTTAAGGTCATCGATGAAGGAAAAAGAAAAGGAGTTTGCTTTGTTAGTCTTCTCTCAATTGTTGATAATTTGTACATTATTGTTCAATGCTTAGTAAATGCCTAACATTCAAAGTATGAGTATGTGCTTCAAGAAAACCATTAACAGATTTGACAAACCTGATTTTGGTCCAGTATTCCTTTTGAGGTGGTTGTACAGTGCAGTGAGACCCTGAGCTTGTATAAAGAGAAAAAGACTTGGTGTTTGATACACTAAAATAATGACAAAAAGTGCAGACCATGCCCCAAGAGTAGGTAGTATTAGACCCAGCTGTGTTGATGCCATACTCGTGAATGGCACTGCAAGTAACAAGAGCTTCTCAAGGGTCATCTTGCCTGCTAATGGAGGAGAATAGGCAGAGGCTTCTTTGTCTCCCCCTCAGCAGCCTTTCTGTTTGCCTTCCCAGTAGCAAAAATGTTCAGTCAAGCAAGCTGAAGCCTGAATGGCAGGGCTGGTAAAGCCGGAGCTACTGTTCTGAGCTGCCAGGACTCCCATACTCGTATGTGGGGGAAGGGGTGTCAGTTATAGGCCTGAGAAATTGTGAGAGCTGCGGAGGTTTTCAGCTTAAACTCAATCCTGTGTTCAGCCTTCCTCCCAGTCTGGGTTTCCAGGCATTTCAGAGGTTGATACGTCTTCCATTACTTGAATGAGTTAAAAAAGAGTGAGAAGAACATTTTATTGTTGGTTTTGGGATACTTACTGAGCATGGAAATGCTGAAATTCACTAAAAGTAATGACCTTCAGTAATAAGAATGTGGTTTGTGAGCCATTTTCAAATATGTTTTAATATAGATGGAATATGAAATACATGCCTTGTTCAATTTTTTCCAGCGTGTAGCTCGTTCCCAGGAAGAACTCAGAGATAAAGTTTTCCAGCCAGAGAAGAATCGTTTGGAAGTTGTTATTCGGAAGGATGTAGAGTACCTCGATAGGAAGTCAGACAGCGATCAGTGGATGAATTCATCTGTGGATTCTAGCACATCTAGCCAAGAACACCTGAACCATTTAGCCAAACCAGTCTCTCCTGGTTCTTGTTTAACTAAAAGTGGACCTGGCCGTTGGAAAACTCCAGCCAGTAGCCAGCCGACTCCAGTGGCCATTTCCCAGCCCATCAGAACAGATCTTCCCCCTCCACCACCGCCTCCTCCAGTGCATTATGCATCTGAATTTGATGAACTACAAATGGATTTGCCTCTGCCTCCTCCTCCTCCTCCAAATCAGATAGGAGCACAAGCATCCTCCCAGGTAGCTGCTGCTGAGCGTAAAAAAAGAGAAGAGCATCAGAGGTGGTATGAAAAGGAAAAGGCACGTTTGGAAGAAGAGCGAGAAAGGAAACGTCGTGAGCAGGAGAGAAAACTGGGCCAAATGCGTTCTCAGCCATTAATTCCTGCTCAGCCCGTGGTTCCTCCTGTTTCCCTTCAGCAAGTGAAATCAGAAAAACCTTCAACTTTGCAGAGGCCTCAAGAAACAGTCATTCGAGAACTGCAACCCCAACAGCAGCCTCGGACTATAGAGCGGAGAGATCTGCAGTACATCACTATCAGCAAGGAAGAACTGTCCTCTAGTGACAGCCTCTCTCCTGATCCTTGGAAACGCGATGCTAAGGAGAAGCTGGAGAAGCAGCAACAGATGCACATTGTGGACATGCTGAGTAAAGAGATTCAGGAACTTCAGAACAAGCCTGATCGTACAGCAGAAGAAAACGACCGTCTCCGCAAGCTCATGCTTGAGTGGCAGTTCCAAAAGCGACTTCAGGAATCAAAGCAAAAGGATGAAGATGATGATGAAGAGGAGGATGATGATGTGGATACTATGCTCATCATGCAGCGACTGGAGGCAGAAAGAAGAGCAAGGGTAAAAAGGGATAATCTTTTCTAGACAAAAGTATTGTAAATCTGTATCTTGGTGGGTTCTTTGGCTTTGTCTGAGTATTTTGATGTTCTTACAGGATAAAGGAGGATGAAGCTTTCTTAAATACCTTGAATTTTAATATTGCTAACTTACAGTGGCTTCACCAGTTAACTGATGTATTATGAAAGTATCATAGCTACTTGTTAGGTTAGCAGTTGAGTTTACTTTTCTGGTTGTGGGTAAAGAAATTCCCCTTGGATAAAGGGATTTTGCCATGTACCTGGAGTAGGATTAGAAGGTTAAATATAGCAGGAATTTGCTTACAGGAAGGTAAACAAATATATTTGAAATTGCGAAAATCTGTAGGAGAATCAGTAGTATGATTTCCATTCCACCTCCTCCATTCCCTCTCCCCCTCTGTATATTTACCCCTAAGAGTTCTTACTTATAGTCTCAGACCTGAACATAAGCACTGAATGCATGCTGTTGACAGTGAACTGAACTGAGACTCCGCTTGCTGGTCTGCTCCAAGTAAAGGCTGGGGCATATAGCAGCTGCTGCCTCTACCTTTACCACCACTTCAGTGGTGACCCCAGCAGTGCTGGAGTGGAAGCATCAGGTTGAGACATGTGGTTTGGGTGTTGTAACAGTTAATATACCCCATTTAGGGCTCCAGCTCATACATACCTGGATTTTGCTTGGTATCCAATTTAATCAGTACTGACAAGGTTTGCTTACTTTGCCTTCAGTATTGTGAAAGCTCATAATATACATTATAAGGTAACACAACTGAATAGTGATGAAGCTTTTATGAGTCTGCTGGTGGCTGTTGTCTCAAATCTATTGTTACTGAGAAACAATACAGGAAAACCTGTTTTTCTTTTCTGAGTAACAGCATGGATACCAAAGTTACATACCAATAGCTGTGCTTTGACAGGCTTAAAATCTAGTTCTCTAATATGCTGAGTGTCTTCTGTTTGTTTGACTCAGTTTTGTGGTACGCAGTTTTTAATTCTTGAGAAATGTATGGACATGCTTATTTTGACATTCAAAAATAGCTATGGGCTTGAGTAGCGTTTGAGTTCAGAATTGTTTTGGCAGCTTAATTTTCTAAACTTGCTCTTCCTGTATTCGCTGCAGTCTGCACTGCTTTCCTTTTTTCTTGTGGCTAACTTTATTACTGTGTAAAACAATAGATACCTCAAACTTGAAAACTGAAGAAAGGAAAAAGCTAAATACATCTTTGGCAAGCAAGTTGTGTTAAAGCCCAGCATCACTAACTTGTAATTTGTAGCACGTAGGCAGTTACCTGTGGGCATAAAAAAAATCTATGTAAAACTGCCATTTTAACAAACAGCGTCTTTAAAATTTCACTGTAGCAAGGCTAAAAAAGCCATGTGTCATTAATAGAAAACCAGTTGTGTTGCATAACGTTTTATCAGTCTTCTCCGTAAGTGCTGGATTTAACATGTTATTTGTGCTTAAAGTTCTTCCAGCATTTTGGAATATTTTGGAACTAAGAAATAACAGTTGTCTTGAACTGAAGCAATGTTTGCATTTGGTACATTTCACTGTCTGTACTACTAGAGATGCAGTAACTCACATCTCTGGAGAGTTACCAAGGTGTTGAATGAGTCAAACCAGTACTGATAAAAAAACTGGATTATTGATTGTTCTCATTTCTGTATTTCAGGATGATGTCAATTCAGTTCCTCATTCTAAAGCAGCTGACTTAACAAATAAAAGAAAATGCTTTGAAAATGGCACAAGTCTAACCTATCTTTATTTTCACTGTGCATCTTTCTTTTTTTCCCCTTTCTTACTACCTGCAGCAGACTGCTGTGCCAGCAATCTCTGTTCTAGATTTGGTATGTTTGTTTCTTTCTCTTTTCAATATCTCTTTCCCATTTCAATTCCTGATGTTATTAATAACCACCCTATGTGCTTTGGATGATGATTTGGCACTTTTGGGTGTTCAAAAATCATTGTGATACAATCAGCAGTAAGTTAACTGTACGCATGCGTTTGAATGTTTCCAGATGTGGTGACTCCTTTCCCTGTGTTTCCTTCCTTTTAGATGTGTTCTGCTTGCAGGCTTGATTTGTTTGTTGTAGCAGTGATCTAATGTAAAACTTTGTATTTGGTGTTTTGTGCAATAGTGTTTAGAAAAACCTTACTAACAACTTCGAATGAACATGCTGCGAGGCAAGATTTCCTCCCTTCCCCACCCTGTTAAGTTTTAGAAGAGCTCTAGCAACACCATTCCTTTCCAATCTGAAGTGAAACTGGCCTGAGAGCCTAATAGAGCACACTGTTACAGCACATGCTGAAATGCTGTTGTTTACAGGTGTCACAATTTTCTCATTAAAGAAAAAATGGATTGTAAACTCAGAAATTGCTTCTGAACTAGTATCTCCAAGTAGGTCACATTAACATGCAATTATTAAGTTACCATATAATTTCAGTTTCAGTTGGTTAATACCATTCTCTTGTGTCTAAAACATGACAGGCTTTCAGACTGGAGCAGTAAATGCTATGATTCCGGCTAATTGTGTATTTTATTGCTTTCATCGGAAATGGGTGCATGGGAAAAGAGTTCTGTAGTCTTCTAGAGAAGAAATACATCCCTTTCAAAGAGTATTTCTATATAATTACTGTACCAATTTGAAGGAAAGGTAATGCTTGCAAGTCCTGTTAGTATAATTAACTTGTGCTGCTGGAAAGAACTGTGAACATGACTGTTCAAAATACAGTTTTGAACATTCAGCACTGCTTTATTTAAACAAAAAAAATAATCCCCAGTGCATACTTCATATGATTCGGTAAGTCTGTCTGAAGTGGTTGGTTTTGTATGTGTGGTACATGAGTGTTAAGCAGATGACAGCAGTGAAACAGGTGAAGCATGACAGCTTTCTGCTTTAATGGACAAGCCCAGGAGTCATGGATTTCTCAGACTTGGTATCTATCGATATTTTTTCTTATTACTACTCTTCATTATTTTTTTTTGCTTAAGCCCTGGGTACCTGTGCTGTGACTGTACAGATAAAGTACTTTGCTAAGCTGGCTGTAAACTTCTGGATCTTTCTGCTTGTGAAGGCAGACAGTACCATCAGCTTTAAAAATGGATTAGACAAAGTCGTAGACATCACGCCTGTAAACTGCTGCTCAAAAGATTAACAAGGCTGTACCAGCTGACATCTGTAGTACCGTGCTAGGGAAATACTAGAAGAAATGTCCCGGCTCATGTGCAGCTTCTTGCTGTGGTCAGAGACAGAATACTGCACTAGATGAGTCCATGGCCTGAATCAGTTAAGGATTTATTATGTTCATAAATTTAGCTTTAAAAAAAGAAATAAATTAATTCTGAAATAGGTGATGTTGAACACTCTACTAGGAAAATACCTCTTTTTCCTAATTTCATGCTGTTCACATGACTTTCTGGGCATAGTGGCATCTATCCTATGCCACTTCACATACCCAAGTAATTACTGCTTTGTTTCTAGAAGAAAAATCTGATGCTCAGTGCTTTTTATGTATGTGTAAGTGAGCACTGGTGATAGCTGCTGTGCTAATTAGGAGGCTAGTGAAAGGTAATGAGTAGTTACTGTATGAATTGTGAGCTTGGCTAGTGTATATCTTTTTAAATTCCCTGTGCCACTAACAGATCTGCCCCAGCTTCAGCTGTCATAAATAAATAGGCATATATTTAAAGTTCTTCTGGATCATCTTTTAAAATGTTCAGTGCTTGGAGAAATTAATTTTGTCTGGAATCTGAGGCTTCCTGGATACCTGCCAGTTCCATGAATATCTTAACATTTCTGATAGGGATCAGTGCATCAGCTCCTGTACGAGCAGCAATAGCTCAGACGAAAAGTGGTCTTTTTTGCTGTCCTAGGTAGAAGTAGTGCTGGAAGCGTATGTTGGTGGTAGAGGGACAGAGCTGTGCAGCTGAGCGAACTGTTGGTGGTTCGCAATAGAACTGGGACAAAGCAGGGGGAAAGAATAAATGCTTTGTGCTTAGCTGCTTCATGCTGTCACATCTGGGAGAATGCTCCTGTCCTTCACAAATCAGTCATTTCTACATGGTATAATACAAATACACTGCTTTGGGGAAACCCTGGAAGTAGAGTAAAGATGAGAATGTGACTTTTAAACTAGGGAAAAGCTAATTGGGATAGTGAAATATCAAATCAAAATATTCAACCTGGAAATTTAATAGCCCTCTTACTAGAAATGGGACACGAAGCTAATTTTCCTTAGTGTCTTGAAATTTTGGGGTAAAGTTTGAATTGGGTAGTGTGATAAATACAATTACAAACACAAATGCCTGCAAAGCACTCTGGCATGCCTCACCCTCCTACTGCTCCCTGCCTTGGTGTCGTAATGCTCCAAAGCAGGAACTAGTTACTAGTGGTAAAGAAGTGAAATGTCACTCTCTTAATAGTTTATCTATTCCCACTTCTGCCTTACTTAGTAAACAGGCCAAAAATTATACGTGTATGTTATGTTTAGCATAGCCTCTGACCTGGATACAGTTGTCTTAGCAATTATTCTGGTTCAGATGCTGACAGCAGTTCCCGGTTGGGCACCCTGCCCAATTTTCCCTTCTATCTGTTAGTTAAGGTCGCAAGAAAGTAAGTTGGTCCTATTCCCCCTTTAATTTAGTTTGAAATTTTTTCTTGTTCAAGTGCACTTGAACAGAATATTTGCTACTAAGCAAAAAGGCATCCGTGTTGTAATCTGGGATCAGGAACTGCCATGTTCAGAGTTTTTCTCTTAATGCAATTAGGCCAGAGTTAAGGAATTTTCCTGTATGTTTTCGCTGTGCAGTTCCCTCCCTCCCCGTCACCCTTTCTGGGTTGTTTTTTGGGGTTGGTTTTTTTTTTTGAGAGGAAATTACTTCTCTTCTATAAACCCTTTTGAGTTACTGGCTGTCTTTCCTTTTGACAGCAATATTATCTCTTTTGCTAAAATAATGTCTTTTTAATAACCCAGACAAGAAGAGGTCATAATCCACATAGGGAATTGGTTAACTGCTCTACCATATATGCTGAACTTCATCACTATATTTGTGTCGGGCTTGGTTAGGAATGATAAAAGTTTTAGCCCTGAATAAGTGGAATTTACTCAGAGGTAGCATCCTCTAGTATACATTTGCCAAATTAGTGCCTACATGAAAAGAATTAATTTTGTTCTTTAGCTTTCATGCTCAAAAATAGCAGGTTTTAACACTTGAAACGAGAGGTGCTTTCATTGCAATGAGTCTGTACAGCTGCTTGAAGATACAGAAGGCAAATGTTTTCAAAATTACCTGTTGTACAAGGTCATAAGATGCCCATAACACAAATAATGCAGAACACTGGGGGCAAATTATTACCAGATTAGTAAAAATAAAAACCCAGAACAAAACAACCTTCATTTTGTAGAATTGATTGGAAAATTGATTAGAAACCTAATGTTTCTAAAAAAATCCACCACATTTCCTGTTGATTAGCTGCGGGAGAAGAGATACCTACATAAAGGTTGTCCTCACAAAGTTTATTAAAACTCAGCTTCTTTTTCTATATCCTTACTGCTTTGTGTCTTAAAGGCCTTTCTCTGTAAATGAAACCAGAGTGTAAAAACAAATCCAGGGGCAGAGAAGTATCTATGCTGTGTGGAGCTTATAGCAAGATCCAATGATTTATTGATTTATACCAGTTGGTGTAAAAGGGTAGTGGGCGGAGGGGTGTCACTGTAAAGCATATGCTGTGGTAAGAAATAACAGCATGTTGTCCATTTAATTTCTACTTGTGACTGTTATTGTGCTAGGGAGTATTCCTGTCCATCAGGGGCTTAGATACTGTTAGCTTTAGAGAATCATGTAAGGTTTAGATTGTTGCTCAGTTTTATCTGTGCAGTGTTTATCATAAGCATTTATAAAACTGTCTGTTGGACATCAGTTGTTCATGTGAGCTGTTCGATCTCGATAGTCAAAGATTTTGTTGCCTTGTGCTCTCCTTTTTCCAAAACATATCTGTTTGCAGATACAGATGGGAGATTTTATTTATCTCCCGAGACTATTTGCAGACTTGTTGAATGAGCCTGTTACTTTAAATGGATTGACCCTTTGACTAAAGAGTCAGGATTTTCTGGTTCTTAAATACTAATGCAGAATGAAAAAACCAATTGGCTACTTGAGCTGTGGGCTGTTGGTTCCAAGTATTTAATTTCACTTTACTGTACCTGTGAGACCATGGTTGTTGAAGTTGTCTGGAACTCAAGTCTCCTCTGTCTTTTGCTAGGGGTTCATGTATGACTGCTAAAAATGTCAGAAATGTCTCTCTGTGTGTTTTGTGGTTTTATGTATGTAGCTCTGTGCATCTCTTCCCCTCCCACCCTCTTCTTACTGATTTTAGAGAAACCAGCGTAACGAAGTGTACTCTTAACAGCTGGAAGTGATACTGGTTTATCTGTAGTAAAGTGTTTTCTACAGATAGAGTTATTTTTAGATGCAAATACTTGGGTTAAATTTGTTTTGACCCATTTTACCCACGAGTGACCAAACAATTGAAGATGCGTCTCTGTTAGTTACAGGATGAAGAGCGCAGACGGCAGCAGCAGTTGGAAGAAATGCGCAAACGAGAAGCAGAAGACAGGGCCAGGCAGGAAGAAGAGCGCCGACAGCAAGAGGAGGAGCGGACCAGGAGAGAGGCTGAAGAAAAGGTTGTGGTCTTCCAAGTGCTGCAAGGGTTCTGACAGGCCCCTCCTCTTTAGCCCAGCCAGTAATGCTTGGGTCAGCAGGGGTTAAATGCGCCAGCCCCAGTAATAAAGGTCATGGCCCAAGGCTTTGATTTATCCAGTATAAGCCAAAAAGCAATTAAACAGCCCATTCATGGAGGCTGGAGAATGCAGAAATAGTATTGTAGGTTCACGAGTTGAAGGTGTTTAGCAGTGGTGAGGGCTTTCCTTCAGAGCCTTCTCTGAAAGTTATGACAGAAATCAGTTACCTCCTGGTTTTCTTCAGCCCCCAGCATGACTTGTGTACCCTCTTTATTATATTGGCTTAGTTAGTGGTGTTGGGGTTTGCTGTGCCTCAGAGGTGGCACTTAAATATTTCTGCAATATTGGATACAGGTTCAGAGAGAAAAACAAAACACAGTGTTGTAGAAATGGGTACTCCATATTGTCTTTCACATTTGGACTATGGAAGGAAAGGAATTGGTTTCTAGAAAGAAAGTAAATAATTTCAGCAGTTAAGTCACTGTGCGGTCGCGCAGATTCCAAAGATTCAGGCTTCTAGGTTCCTTCAGAACATTTGAGAAGCTTAATTGTTCAAAACCAGGCAACAGTAGAACCAACCACGGCTTTCCTAATTTTGAGCAGCGACACAGCCAGATGACATTTGGATCACCCACTTGGAAGGGTTCTCACTGTCAGATCTCGACTGATGCACTTACATATCTACCAGCTCAGAACTCAGTACCATCTGACCACTACCGTGGTTTTAGAGAGTAGTTACAAGGAGATGAGTTTAATGTCTTTACTGTAGAGGAACAAGACCGGATTTTTCTAGGGTAACTGACTCACAGAGCTGAGCAGATAAGCAGATACGGTGGAATTTTTTTTTAAACACATGGATTAAAAGCAGAAAGGATGGTTGGTTGAAATGTCATCATACTCCCAGCAGAAGTTACACTATGATTAGACAGAAGGTTTCTTGTAACAGAGTTCCCAAACATTTTCGTTACCAAACTAACCCCCGAGTAGACCTTTGTATTAATTTACGGTGTGGTTTAGACTAAAGAGCTGAAGAGAATTAAATGTTATTTAGTTCAAAACCAATAAAAATCAAACTGGCAAAATACAGAGAAGATATTTCATGGCCTTTTAAATGGTGAATAGGCTCATATAAGTATCACTAGCATAGCTTTTTAAATTTTTAATATAATTTTTTATTTAAAAACAGTTATTTATCTGTTTTAGAAAAGTTCTTTGTAATTTGATTTCTACATGAAAGTAGTTTCCCTGGTACTTATATGAGAGGTTTTTGTTAGGAGTCATCTATTCCAAGGCTCTGTTGATTAATTTACTTTGTATAGGCATGCAGCAAAATGACAAAGTTCCTTTTTTAAGACTGTAGTTAATTTTAGTTCTTTTCCTCTCCCACAGATTCTTTACAGCTTTATTAAATCTACCTGTTATTAACTGTGGTTACATTTTGAGCAATAAATGCTGGAATCACCCTTAGTTCGCACAGGCAGTTAGTTGCCTTAGTTACTGCAGGTAGTGGTAAATCTGGAAATAAATGCAATGCTGTGTTGCAGGACAACTGCCATGGTTTTCATAGTAAATATTCTTTGTATGAGTCCATATAGATGCCCTGCTGATTGCCAGAAAAGGAGATGACAAGAAAAGGTGTTTGTAGCTTGGTGCTGGAGTGCTTAAATTGCTCTTAGATTGAAATGTCTGTCTTTCTGACCACTGCGTTTCTGTTTCCTCTGGACTTGCAGAGGCGACAGGAAGAGGAGTATTACAGTCGCTTAGAGGCTGAAAGGCGCAGGCAACACGATGAAGCAGAACGAAGATTACTGGAGCCTGATGAGCCTGGTCTGTACAGACCTCCGCTTCCACGGGAATATGAACTCCCATCCCCAACCCCTTCATCTAACGCTCCTCCTCCCCCACCTCAGCGAAACACCTCTTACCTCAAAACACAGGTCCTCTCCCCTGACACGATTTATACTGCCAAGTTTGTTGCATACAATGATGATGATGAGGAGGAGGAGGATTCCAGTCTAGCAGGTCAGGATAAGTACTCCCGCACAAGAAAATCTTATGGTGACTTTCCTCCTGCCACCCTTAAGCCACAGCAGCCCTCCCGCCAGCCTCGCCCAGTTTCAGATGGCCTCTTTCTTTCCAACTCATTCCAGTCATCTCCAGTCAATGCCAACAGTACTACTGCCAAAAAAAGCCAGCCCCCACCCCCACCAAACAAACCGAGTGTCATCCAAGCCAGCAGCTCTAAAGGTAGACACTGTGACATCAACCATCTTTGCGGAACTATCCTCATGTTTTCAACTCCGGTGCTGTGGATTGATCTCTTACTTTGTGATTTATTTTCTTCCCCACTTAATCACTATTTTCACTGTGGTGATCTAACTTAAGTCCTGATCTTAATATCAATTCTCCAGTTTTTAATTGTTTTGATCTTTCAAATTTCCTTGTTCTTTACCCAAACTCTTCAAAAGCAAAAAATTCCATCTTTCACACGAATCAGAAGTGATTTTAACTGTTACTCAACCAATTCAAAGTACTGTTGGTTTTGGCTTTCACTCTGTATCTTTCAGTGATTTGTTTTATATGACTGACCTCTGTTTACTCAGGGCATCTGGAAATGCACCTTTCTTAAACACAGGAAACCTTTTCTAATGGGTTCATGGACAGAGCTTATCTACTGCTTTCATTATTGGTACCAGGGTTCTGTCTCTTAATGGTGTGTGCAAATGGCTTTAAAAATGACCTTCGTAGGTGCAGTTCTTAAATATACAAGCATCAAGAGGCATATAGGACATGCAGTTAGTTTCATGTATTAGGCACCATTCCCATACTTCTGGTTTGTACAGTGCAGTTCTCTTGCAAAAAGAGACAAACGCCTAAATTTCATCTTAGTGCTTTTTGTCTTACTCCTTCCCTTCTATGTCCTGTATTTCTTTGTCTCCTCATCTTGTTTCTCATACAACTCCAGGGGGGCAACCATAATGGAATTTAATTTCAAGTAGAGCTCTAGCTGCGAGTAACTTCAGCACTGTGTTTTATCTGCAGAGTACTACTTTAGGTATTCTCATGAATTCAAAGCTAGCTCAGTCTAAAGTTCCTTGCTAAATTTTTTTAAACCGCTGCCGTGTAGGAGAAATCTTAAATACTTTTGCAGTATGTGTCTGTGTAGATCTTACTCTTATAAATTTGCACTTTATTAGTACAATATTTTGTCTTTAAATAGCAGCATCTGCCAGTGCTTCCCTGATGTTTTTTTTCTTCTCCTGTATTCTTCTGAGGGGAATGGTGGCAATGACATTTCCCTAGTTCATACCTTTTACTTAAGCTGGAAGTCAACAAGTGCCTGACAGTGAAGTCCAGCTGATCAAACGTCCTTCTAAAACACAGAGGGTAGCAAAGTCACCTGAGGTAGCAACAGAAAGTGTTTATGCTGGTTTCTAGCCAAATGGCTAACTTGTTTACTGCATTCAAGGCTCAGTGACAAATGTGGAAGCCAACAGTATGGCATATCTCTGATCACCTTTTTGGCCACCTGACAAGTTAGTAAAGTCACCTTTGTTAATCAGAGTTGTGGGGTGTGCCCTGATCACAGGGAGCATATGAGTCTCAGAATGGGTTCCGTCTATCAGAAGCACTTCTAATCCAGATGCAGTAGTGTATGAAAATGATTTAGGGTATGGACGAGCCCATGCAGGTACATGATACTCTGAGCTTCCTGTCTGCATCCTTTTCAGCTGAGGCTCCAGTCATCGTTTCCAAGCAAGGCATCTTTTGCTTTGCAGGGCATATTAGCTTCTGCTACAGTTGGGCTGCGTCCAGTGCCACAGTGTCAGCTCTACACAGTACAGTGTAGTGTTAATATTGCTGAAAAAAACAGTAGTTCAGCTGTTAGAATTGCTGTCCAACAAGTAACACTTGATGCTTAGCAGTTTCATTCTTTGGGGTCAGTACAGCACCCAAGTTGCACAAGATACTTGTTTAAAGATAAAAAGCCAACTTTTTATTTACTGTGGTGCTGCCTATGAGATCTTGTGATGTAGTAGTCCCTATGAATCTTGCAAGCCCATCAGTCACTCCTGTCTGGCTCTGTCATAGGTTCTAAATCTTAAAGGAAGGTGAGGGAAGGTTTTAGCTTTTCAGTATGCTGTCACTAGACTGTTAATAGACACACTGCACGCTACCTGCGATGTGCTGTCATTACAATGGAAATACTGCCATTATGCCTGTCTCCTGTGCATGTGTGCCCTCAGCCAGTGAGCCCAAATCACAGTTGTGTATCAGAAGGGCTCTAACTTTTGAGCACTTTTAAGTCACAAAGAATTAATGAGTTACAAAATAAGATTGAAGACAGGAAATAAGCAGAAGAGATTCTCTTTAAATACTATGACTATGTTGTTAGCTTGCTGCTAGGAATATTCCGAAACGGCAGGCTGCCGACATGAAACCTTTGGACTGCATGTCTGTACTGAATTCGTGTTCATTCAGAAGACTATTTTTCTAGAAATTCTTACTTGAAACTGACTGTATAATAGAATATAAACTGTGCTTTCCATCACAACACATAGGCTTCCAAAGGCCCTCGCTTCCCTTCCTTGTTTTGGCACGTTGAAGTCTGTACGTGTAATGAATTAAGTAACTCTGGAACCGTCAGTCACTGGTCATCACCTCTACTCTTCTTGCCTCCCATCATCCATAACCCAGAATGCCATCTCATATGTAAATGCATTTCCCAATCCTGTTTTTCGTTAACTTTAATGGAAAAATGAATCTCAGGAAAGTGAAATGTTCAGTGATATTTTTTGTGTGCGCGTGTTTGTTTTTCCTGGAAAACAATCAGCAGGACAATCTACAGAGATTTGGTTAGGGGCTTGGTAACAATTAAGGAATATTGTAGTATGATGCTTCGCCTTTAATAACCTAATTCATAAACCATATAACTAATTCTGAATACTCTTATTTCATAATTTTCAAAATAGCCATGAGAACAGGTTAACTTCACCTGATTGCTCAAGCTTCTAAGAAGACTGCCTGCGTAATGTACAAAGCCGTTTGCACAAAATGCAGAATTCACTGTGCAGTTTACCATCTCCCATCTCGCTGACTCTCTTACATTCCTTTCCTTTATGGCTCTCTTCTGTTCTCAACGTTAACTCCAGTAAACCACGCTTCTGCGGATTTTGCTCTCGTACCTTCTTCCACTGGGTCTCTTAAGACCATTTGGTCTGTCAACTAACCAAGAGAAAAATCAACACCCAAATCAAAACTGCCAAGCAGGTGGAAGTGTGAACCACAGTGTGTGAGTCCTTTCAAAGTAGGGACACGCATGTAAGATACATTTCTGAGATGAAAAAACCCTTCATATGCCTGGCGTACCTTGTATGATTTTTTTGCTGCAAAGTTTTGATGGAAAAAAATTAGCATACAACAAACTAGCTGAACTTGCTTGTGTGTTCCATATGTCTTACTGAGTATTTGTAAGTTACATGTACCAGTGGAAGAAGCAAACATCTCCTTTTGTACCAAAGAAGGTTCACAAGACATAACACATACAATATTGAGACTAGAACTGTCTGCAGACAAATCTTGAGTATTGTGCTGACACTTTTTACTCTTTTCCTGACAGTTACTAAGATAATATGGTCCTAAATATCAATTAAATCGATAAACTTTTTGATTGGAAAGAAAATGTTTTGTCTTGTGGCCTTTAGAAACAATTAATATAATGTGTAAAACCTGTGTGTTACATCAAGTTAAACTAAAGGTGCAGTGCTGCAAGATAACTTGCTTGAAATTTAAATTCAGGGGAGGGGGGTGCATTTTCTGAATGACAGTTTACTTAATGAGACTAAACAGAGACAAAAAGTGTGACTCTGCTGAATTTCAAAGATGATATATCCTAATCCTGGCTTACTTTTAGCCTCCTAGACAGCAGTGGCAGCTAACCTATTCCTGTGGAGCTTGTTATAGGATATTTAAATGTGTTGCTCTTTCTGTCAATCTCCTTGAACAACCTCTACGTCTAATGTCTCTCTTAGAGTAAGCCATTATAAGATAGAGACTGTGAATCAATATGTGCTGGATAAGCTACACAAGATGAGTTCTGGCTCAAAATTAGGAATAACAGAACTATAGCTGTTTGGAGGGGGGAATTGATTTTAGTAGTACTGGTTTTAAATATTGATGGCCCTCTAAATTTATTTCTGATTCTAGTTTGAGATTAGTTCTTGAAAGAAGCACTGCACCTTTTTGAAGAAATATAAAACTTTTAGGTTGTAACTGCAGTCTTTCAACGTACTTTTTCTTTTGCATAAGGAATAAATTCATACACTGGATCTACAGGAGCAGCTGTTGGGGCCCATGAAGTCTATCGGGATCCAAGAGACAAACGATCTAAAAGGTGACATGCAAGAGTCAGTTAACTTTTATACGCCTGGCTTTGCTGTTGTTTTATTTCTGTGGGCTATTCAGGAGTTCTGCATCTGGCTCTGGAGTACCTTGGGTTACTATAATATACACCTAAGTTCTCCACAAGTCTTTCGGTGATCTGAAGTACTGCATGACAGCAGCAAATTTCAGTGCTGCAGCTGAGTGAATGGAGTGATCAGTGTACATGAACAACTTCCGCTAGTTTAAGTGCATTTATAAATCAGAACAGTACCTCTTAGTGGAATTCTTACCAAATTGCTAATACGCATAAATAATACAGGCTGTATCTTATCTGTGAGTGGCAGCTTTACTGTGTAGTGTACTGAAGCTGTGACTGGGCTTGGCTAGGAAACTGTAGAAGCTATTAGCCCAATTCCTGCATTTTAACATGTAGTCAGTGATTCTCTGCAGAGCAGAGACCTTGGAGCTAAAGTGAAAGTTCTGATCAAGAAATTTAAATAAATAGTAAGGCTTTGTTATACGAGGGTTAATCACATATGTAGGGTATTATTCCAGAATGATTTGAGACCTTCACTGTGGTAAAAAGTAATGCAAAAATTTGTTTGCTACAGAGATAAGAGATCAGTGCAAGAGTTGAGGCAATGATTGCACTTGTAAGCTTTGCCAGTACAGAATGAGATACAGGGGTGTTGCAGCTGCTGCAGCCTACTTCAGTACTGGTAGCTTTGTTTGCCAAGACCTAAAAGCTTTGTATTCCAGTGCTTTTTCCTAGACACGTGCCACAAGCGAAAGGCTTGCTAATTTAGCTGTAACAGTAATGCTGTGCTCATACAGAGAGAGCTTTAGTTTACACCTGCCCTGTGCTTTGAAAACTGGCGAGCAATTTCATTCAGGTTAATGTGTGTGCCAGAGGTGGTCATGAGCCCTTAATTTGTCAAAGCGATAGCACAATGACAGAATTAAAAGTACATGTGGGGAGCAGAACCTTGTGAAACACTAAACAGAATCTTCTGCTGTAGTCAGAAAGCTATCAGTCCATACATGTCACTAAGAATTATTATATTTTAGGAGTATTGTAGATAAGAATTATAAAGACTTTTTTTTTCTTCCCATTTCCAGTCAAGATACAGATTTACCTGGAGCACCAGAAAACTTGACATTCAGGGAACGCCAGCGACTTTTTTCACAGGGTCAGGATGTATCCAATAAAGTAAAAGCTTCTAGGAAATTAATGGAACTGGAAAATGAGTTGAACACAAAATAAAGCACCTTATCAGATGTAACTGAAGATCTCTGAATTGAGGGATTGAGATGGGGGGCACACTGCTAATGAACAGAAAATGAATGTTTTCTGAAAGGAGTGACTTTGATTCCTCTATATCTGAGACTGTTAATTAAGATTTAGAGATGTTGCAATAGCAAGAAAACTGATTACTTTGCCAGGAGCTTGTGGTTTATACAATGAAAGCACTGTAAAATTTTAACGATATGATTCACGTGAAGGTAACTTTTTTTTTCCTTTCTGTTTTGGGCGTTTAGTTCTTGTGCACCAGACCAAGTAGCACTTGTCAAAGTTCTGTTTCCTGGTGTTCTACAGACACACTTTTGTTTTAGCTGCTGAGCAGAGAGAGTGAGAATAGCTTGAACTGCATAAACCAAACTGTGCACTAGAAATTAGTAGTTTAGGTTGATAAGAAGGCAATATCTGGGCCACCTTAAATAAGACTTCATATGCAAGTCTGACTAACTGTGCGGTGTTCATAGAATGATCAGCATATCAACACATTTTACCATTACTTAGTACTGGAATAACACACATCCTGTAGGTAGAACCTTGGAATAAAAATATTTCTAGTCCTACATAGTTTTTGGGTCCAGAAGGGTTGCCTAAGAATTTATCTGTTATTGCAGAAGTCTGTATGCTGATGCATCCCCACTGTAAGTGCTTCAGACTTTTAAAAATGTGAAGATACAACCTTTGAATAGTTGATTTACTAAACATTACATAAGCAATAGCTAGTAGGCTACACTAATGGCCCTTCATCAGCTAGGACCAAAATGTTAGGAATGTGTAAAAGGCAAGGAGTAATGATTCCTGTTCCAAGGTGAGCAGAACAGATACGTATGTCTCCTGAGAAAGGTAGAAGTTATGTGAGGTGATTAGGCATGGAACAGTATTGCTAAGTTTGCTATTATCAGTTCAGCAATATCTTTATTTTTTTTCTATGGAGAAATGAACTGGCATATTAGAGACAGAGACTGAAGTGTGAAGCATCAAATACAGTACTGCTCTTTGGGAGTGGGAATGTTCATACAGTCATTAACAGAGCTGGTGTGCTGGCAACAAACCATCTCTGCTTGTGCTGAGGAAGCAGTGCTAGCGAGCTGCTTCTAAGTCTAGCTGGCTTTACTGGCATTCCATTACTGTTGTCCTGAAAATCTTGTTGGCAGTTCAAGCTATTTTTCCACACTGTAATAGCCTTATTTAATTTTAAATTGTTAATTTTTTTCCTCCCGCCATTTCTTCAGCTGTGCTTATGTGGCTGATAATGTTGGGAATAAGGACCTCATCAGAATTTTTCTCATTGTGTGATGTTAAGACAATATATATTGTGATTCCAAACAAATTTTCTATTTGACAAAGCCCTTTACTGGCTTTAGATGATTTTTTTCCTGTATCATACTGTTCTCTTATAAATATATATTTAGGAAATTGTGCACACTTCCAAATACAAAGGGGGTAGACTTTCACTGCCTTGGGAAAGAAATCACTTTTAATAAGAGTTGTATGATAAATAAATGCAAGTTAATGAAAATTGGAGTGTAAATATTTTTTACGTATTTCAGGTTTCTTATTTGAAAGTGTGCTTTTACCGTTTCACCTGTTAAATATGAAGTAGAAGATTAAACTGATTCAAAGTGTTAATGAAGGATCTGCATGCTTGCTCTGTCTGTTAATCAGGAAAAGCAAGCCTCTCCCAATTTATCTTGAGAACACTAGCAGCCTTACAGTGACAAATTTTTCTTAAGGAAAAAAACTTACGCTGTGGCTGAATTACTGTTGCTGCTAGACTCTGAAAAAGGCTTAGCAAAAAAATACCTATAACCTTCAGTTGAGTGGATTTGGCCGCTATTGGGCATTCGGGTCAAGTGTGAATATGTGTAAAAGTGCTTTTCATATTTGTCTGTGCATTATTATGAAAAACATCAAAACTGCTGTAGTTTCCCATTTCTACTGTATTTCACTTGCAACCTATTTTTAATAAAGTTTGTATTGTATTTAACTTTGCATTAAATGTTTTTTTGTACTGTTTGATTCTGCATAACAGCATTACTGTAAACCAGAGGGACTCTCATTAATATGTTTTGCCTTACCTGTCCTTTTAAAATATGTTGGCAAAGTCAGTGTATTCATAACGAAGAGATGAAAACCTCAATTCTACATGGAGAAGCCTCCTACAGAGAAGGCTAATTCTTACTGATCGGAGAGGAGAATTTCTTGGCCTAATGTTCAATATCTGCAGCAGAGACTTGAAAGAATAAGTGATTTTTACAGCTTAACCAGCAACTTAGGAAATAGTAAATATTAGCAGGGTCAGTTACACAAGTGAGTTGTGCTGTGTTTGTATCCTCCTCAAGTGCAAAGTTGTATTTTTAACAGTGAAGAGGAACCTGGAATGCAGCTTCTTTTAGAAAAGTAAATAGTATGGCAACTGGAGTCTCCAGTGTGATTGCTGTGGTTAAAAAGTCATTTGATCTCTTCATTTTCAACACAAAGGCAGGATAACTTTTGTCAGATCTCTAGAGGGGAGGAAACTGTTTGGCTGACATGGAGGTTTGCAGGGGTGGGCTCAAATTCAGTGTGTAGTTTTGAATGAAGATTGAGCTAAATGGTGGTGCTCCTTTTTTATCGTTAGATTGATAAGACTGGGTGATTTGACTCTTGGTGGGAGACACCGGTTAAAGCTCTGCATGGGGAGGGTGCAGGAGGGAACTAGGCCAGTAGCTGCCTGCTGCTGTTGCTGAATATCCTCTAGAGGTGGGGTAAACACCTGCATCTCCTTCCAGGTGAGTACCTTGATCTCTTGAGTTGTGGGATGTACACTCTGGAGCTTTCAAAATCAGTGATGAGGATATTCTAGATTTTAGTGTAAGAAATGCATGTGCAAAGGCAAGGAAGGAGCCACAGAATGCCGGAAGTGCTGTTTAGTATGTTTCAATGAAATGATTGCCAGGACCTCAAGGCATGGCTGAGGGGAGTCTTTCGTCCATGTTTTGAGGATAGTTTTTGACTTTGAGAACAGCCTAAAGAAAAATAACTTGAATACAGAATGTGTAGTCTAGAAGAGAAAGGAAAGGATCCATTCTCCTTCTGTATGTCCGTCCCTCAGCATAAGCAAGAGCAAACACCCAGTACAAAAGCAAAAAGTGATTTATTTGATGAGACTGTGGTTGTTGCAGCTGTGAACTGTCATAGAAACATTTATTTCCAGACTAAAGTAGTCCAGGGGTTGGGAAGGAACTGTGCACTGTACGACAGTGGTAATGCATTTTCAGTGATAAAACAAGTTTTGAGCTGTACTTTGCAAAGTTCAGGTCAGGTTTGCCAAAGGAGCAAACCAGTGTGGTGGGAGTTGAACAGTGATGTGTTTGCTTTGCATTAGGGACATGAATTGTCATCCTTCATAGCACAGCTCTTGATACTTTAATTGATGATGACCCCTGTGATAACTGTGTGAAATTACATTTGCATATGCAGCCAGGTCTGCTGCTCTCAGCAGGCCTCCTGATCTGGTGGTCTGTCACAGATCCCCACAGTAATGTACGGAATCATATTCTGCCTTTAACCCTTACAACCTCTCAGTTGGCCCATGTCCTGGGTTCAGCAGTAGCAGTCATTTTTTCTCCTTCTTAGTGGCTGGTGCAGCACTGTGTTTCTAACTTT
>WYDI02005061.1:0-29929 GCA_009867235.2 Psittacus erithacus | reverse complement strand
GCCATGCTGGCTGTCACCAAGCACCTTGTTTTTCATGTGCCTTAGCATGCCTTCCAGGAGAATCTGCTCCAAGATTTCACCAGACACAGAGGTGAGACTGACTGGTCTGTAGTTCCCCAGGTCATCCGTTTTCCCCTTCTTGAAAATGGGGGTTGTATTTCCCTTTTTCCAGTTGTTGGGAACTTCACCTGACTGCCATGATTTTTCAAATATGCTGGACAGTGCCTTAGCACCTTCATTTGCCAGCTGCTTCAGGACCTGTGGATGGATTTCATCAGGTCCCATGGACTTGTGTACTTTCAGGTTCTTAAGATGGTCTCGAACCTCTCCTACAGTGGGCCTAGGGTCTTCATTCTCACAGTCCCTGCGTCTGCCTTCTAAGACATGGGTGGTGTGGTCAGAGCATTTGCCAGTGAAAACTGAGGCAAAGAAATCATTAAGAGCCTCAGCCTTCTCCAAATCTGGGATAGCCAGTTCTTCTGATACCTTCCGGAGAGGGCCCACTTTGTCCTTAGTCTGTCTTCTATTTGCAATATACCTATAGAATCCCTTCCTGTTATGTTTAGTATTCCTAGCCAAGTTTAATTCTAACTGGGCCTTATCTTTCCTAACCTGGTCCCTAGCTTCCCTAACAACATCCGTGTATTCTTCCCAGGCTGCTTGTCCTTGCTTCCACCTTTTATAAGCCCTTTTTTTTCTTTTGAAGTTTCCTCAGCAGCTCCTTATCCATCCAAGGAAGTCTCCTGACCCTCCTGCTGTACTTCCTTCTAGTTGGGACACAACACTCCTGAGCTTGTAGTAGGAGATCTTTGAATATCAACCAACCGTCTTGGGCCCCCCTGCCCTCTAGGGCTATATCCCATGGAACCTTACTGATCAGGTTCCTGAAGAGGACAAAGTCTGCTCTCTTGAAGTCCAGGGCAGTGAGCTTGCTGCACATCATTCTCACTGTCCTGAGGATCTCGAATTCGACCATCTCATGATTGCTGCAACAAAGGCTGTCCTGGAGCGTCGCATTTCCAGCCAGCCCTTCCCTGTTGGTGAGCACGAGGTCAAGCATGGCACCTCTCCTTGTTGGCTCCTCTATTACTTGAGATGGAAGTTGTCTTCCACACAATCGAGGAACCTCCTGGATTGCTTGTGCCCTGCCATGGCATCCCTCCAACAGATATCAGGGTGGTTGAAGTCCCCCATGAGAACAAGGGCCTGAAGGCGTGAAGCTGTTCCTGTCTGTCTATAGAGTGCTTCTTCCACAGCCGTCTTAATCAGGCGGTCTGTAACAGATCCCCACAGTAATGTCTCCCGTCGCTGTTCTCCCTTTAACCCTAACCCACATACTCTCTGTTGACTGCTCACCTGTCCCCAGACAGAGTTCTGTGCTCTTCAGCCTATCCCTAACATAAATGGCAACTCCCCCTCACCGTCTGCCAGGCCTGTCTTTTTTAAGGAGCCTTTAACCTTCTATTCCAACACTCCAGTCATAGAAGCCATCCCACCATGTTTCTGTGATGCCTATTATATCATACCCCCATAGATGTGCACGCATCTCTAATTCCTCATTTGTTCCCCATGCTATGGGCGTTTGTATAGTAGCATCTGAGCTGAGCTCCAGATGAAGCCGGCTCATTGGCTGGAGCAGCTGGAATATCTCTACATTGCTCCGAGCATTTTTTATAGGTGCTGACAACTGACTGGGTGTGTTGGGATGGAATGATGCCCCTCTCCCCCAACACATCTAGTTTAAAGCTTTCTTGGCCAGTTAGGCAAGCCTCCTACCAAAACCTCTCTTCCCCTTCGTTGTCAGACCAGCTCTACCGAATATGCAAGTTTATGCAGAATCTTCAGTGACTACAGTAAATATTTTTTTTCACTGCATTAGAGTGGAGTATTTTTGTGTAGCTGTTAGTTAAATTCAAGTGGGAAAGTTACTGTAAATTGTGTAACTCTTTCTTATGAGAGTATATTGTGATACTGGAATAAAATCCCTTCAGTGACATTCATATATTCGGTCCACATCAAAACAAGGCAGTGTGCAAAATAATCACTGTAGCTGCAAATACTGGTTCGTATCTACATTATTTTTTAAAAATAATTACTAGAACTGCTTTGGTTTAAATTATAACCAACCCATTAAGTTTTCCAAAGTTCAATTTTTAAAAAAAAGGAAAATTACAGAACTTTTGGCAGTTAAGACATGATGATGGACGCTATCAATATGCCTTAGACTAGGATTTGAAAATAATTTGAAAAACATGCAGATGAGGGGAGTGAAAGTGTTCGATATTACTTGATTTTGTTAGAAGAGTAAGGTATGATGAATTTCTGAGAAAGAAATACATTCTGACCTTTCTATTTATTGCTTGAAAATGATGGATACTAGTAAAGATGTAGAAGAAATGGATCGAAACCAGTCAGACAGCAATTCTTATAACCATGTGAGTCTGAGTTTTCCTGCAAGTAGATTTCTTGTGACAAGTCAAAAACATGACTTAACATGGCAGACCTTGGCAATATCAAGAACAAAGACTGTGAAGTGTGATTGTTATGAAGACTTTCACGTGCTTCTGTAGCAATACTAAAACAGCAGGCATCAAGGATATTTAATATAATTAATGTATCAGTCTGAAGGATCCTTCATATGTATCTGTCTTTCTTATTATCTAATATAGAGCATCCTTACTAGATTCTGTGTGATTCCTGTGATTCATTTCCTACATATTTGCAGAGCACTCCACTTCTAAATTTTTTACTGTACCTATATATATGAGTTGTCTCTACAAAAATAATGCTTTTGGTCAAAAATAACAGGAATCCTGAAATCTTCCCCCAATATGAAATGGGTACCTAGTTTGTTTTTATTCTACGCAAAAACAAAACAAAACAAAAAAAAAAAAAGATGGAAGAAAATGCCTAATGCAACCTGAAATTCCCAGTATTTGGCCTCTGGTGAAAGTATGAGCAGCATAAAGTCTAGCGATAAAGATCCACAGCTGAGACTATTTTATAACTAACCCCAGAATTCAAGTTGTCATCATTAACCTTGACACAGTAAACATGATCTCACTTCTTCTTCTCCTGTCCTGTCCTGTCCTATTTCTTGTTTTGAGGTATGTAGACTTCAATGGCAGTAAAAAAATATTTTCCTTTGATTACAGGAGTGGGTGTCTTTCCAGCACATAACAAGCATAGGCATTGAATGAGAAACGGGAAAAAGCGAAGGAAAAGATTTTACATATGGCTGCAGGAACAGCTACCACTTTAGTGTACACACTTAGTGTTTGGCGGAATAACACCTGTCTCCTTCAGGTTGTCACATCTTTATCTGAGCAGCCTCCAGACCTTTGTCTATACATTGTGGTGACATACCATATTGTGAATTCTGGCTTTGGAATCATAGGCTTTAAGTCTTTATCCTGTTCAGGAAAGCTGCAAGTATTCTTTTGGAAAAGTATTGGTCCAGGGCTAAGATGTGTATGATTTGTTTGTAAATAGTTTTTAATGTCTTCAAAGGAACATTTTAAAACATATCTGACAAGATGTCCTCTATTCTTTTAGTATCTCTGCATTACAATATGATTATGAACAAAAGTAAATGCTAGACATTGCAGGGCTATCATCTTATTGCATTTTCTGCTCCTAGTTGGGAAAGTGTGTATTGATTGTTTCCAGATTAGCAACTCAAACTCCAAGACCATTAAGAGATTAATTTATATCCCTAAAACTTCATATTCCATTAAACCCAGGCAACAAACACAGGTCCTCTGGAAGGAGTAACTGAGAGTAATACAGCAGATCTCTGTCAATGAACTGCAAAATTTTACACCGTCATAGGATTTTCCCATCAAGAAATATAGCCTTCTCAATATAGCCAATTTAGAAGTGCACACATCTTTTAGATTCCTACTATAGCATGGTCCCCAGGCAAAGACTTCATGGGAAGAAGAATTTTCCTTGGAAGTGGGCAATTAGGTAAAGAAAAATGAATCAATTTCTTATCATTTGGCCAGAGTCATAGAAGTTACTGCAATCTCTCATATCTATTTTTCATTTAAGGCTCAGTTATTTGCTAAGCATGAAAGGAAGAACTAAAAAGGAAAGAAACTTAAATCCACTGAGTACCATATGTCAACAAGAAAGTTTCCGCTTGCTGAAAAAACAAGATTAGTACCTTTAAAGGAAAAAAAAGAAACAACAAGCTTGCACCAAAATCCAACCTGTCTACTAAATAAAAGAAGACTGCTATCTAAATAAAGAATAATGTTTACATTAAACATCTGTATGATCTGAATCCACCATAGACTGATTTTATTTAAGGAGATGATGGGCATGGGTTAAATATTTTTGGAAAGATAAGTTTTCTGTCATGTGTTACACATGCATGTGTTCTTGAGTGCAAGCGCACATATGTGCGTGTGTATATGTATATATATGCACCTAGCAATAAGAGATAATGCTACAAATAATTAGAGCCATCAGAACTGTTTTGCTCAGTAATTAAGTTTTGGTACAATCATTTTGTAAAGCTCTCATTTTAAGAAAAACTTAGTCATTTATTAAACTTAGCCAATATACCTAAGGCTCTAATTCTGCAAGGTACAATAATAT
This sequence comes from Psittacus erithacus, assembly GCA_009867235.2. Lineage (NCBI taxonomy): Eukaryota > Metazoa > Chordata > Aves > Psittaciformes > Psittacidae > Psittacus > Psittacus erithacus. Next base: position 25,324 of record WYDI02005061.1, on the reverse strand, counting down.
GGGTAATCTCTTATCCCTACAAAGTAATGCATCAAGTAATTTGCCATATTGCGGTCATGTCATGTAAGCTATCTGGAGCTATTTTATAAATGCTATTTCACAGAAGTCTGAAACACAAACTATAAGAAACCTAATAATCCCTTTTCTGTTGAAGTATCATTCTGCATTTAGTTCTAAGTAGTTCAATTTGTGTAGCAGAGTATTCATTTTGGAAACAAATGCATGTCCCGTAACCTTTTTATAAACTCTCCTAAATATAGTTATTTTGAATAATGAGGATAAATAACAAATACCTTAGGATATAACATCAATAATGTAGCTTGCTCAAAATTAGAAGTTTTTAAAGTAGAAATCAACATAATAACAATTTGGGATACACCACAGTACACTCACACAAGCATGAGGGCATGGCACTGAAACAGACTTCTTTTGGGGAAAAATTAACAGAGAAAAGGGTTATCTATAGTAAATCACATTATCAGTGAACTGAAAGAGCTATTTAGCTGGTTTTGCAAGGATATATGTTTAGAATAGTAGTCTTAATGGTTTTCTTACTAAAGAACTATTTTGTAATATAGAAGTTTCACACTAAACATTTTGAAATGTCTCTTTCTCAGTAAAGATAAATTGTGTGCGTATTTGGTTGTATTAAGCTTCAGATATTGGGTTTCAATTTAAACATGAATTATTAATCAAACCAAATGTATTATAGAATTTGCTGGAGTCATTAGAAATAATATCAAAAAATGTTAGGGGGCAAAACCATGAACTATTTGGTAAATTAAACTGTATAGTTCTGTTCCACCCACTATATATTTTCATGCAGGATTGAGTTTGGAAAAGCATTTGCTAATTCATTATTGGAAAAGCCCTTGCTGGTTTACTCAAGCAAGAAAATTACTCCCAAAGCCCACAAGATTTATAATGCTTAGAAAACAAAAAGAAAAAAATTGCAACAAAAGAAAAAGGCAATTCAAAACCTAATGAGACATTTTAGGCCTCATTTACATCTCTAACCTGATGCATTTCTTCAAAACGTTTTTCTCACGAATTTGCATACTAAACGCTTATTCTTCCCTAACCAAAATGATGATGAGATTTCCCTCACTACACTGAAGTTAGCAGTTAGAAACTATTTATAGTCACTTTTAGAAGATGACTAGTGTATGATTCTTAAAGTCACACCTCTATTAGAGCTGACAGTGCAACCAAATACTTCTTTCGTGAAATACAATAACTGTAAATATAAACCAGAGGTTTTATGGATCATTACTACAAAATATGGTAATTTGATCACTGAATAGACTTTTTTGTTAGACAAGTCTAATTTTTCCCTTTTTTTATTAAATGTGAATTAAAAAAAAAAAATCCAAGTATGTGGATAAATGTCTTTTGATTGTGTAAGCCTCATCTGCTTGGTAATGCATATATGGATTTTCAAAAGGCTTTCAACAAAAACTTGTCAAGGGCTTTTAGGGAAATTAAGTAGCCATGACATGAGGCGGGTCCTTGCATGGATAACTAATTGCAGAAAAAAACATTCTAGGCATATGCTTCCTGTAATCACTAAAGCAACTGGAAAAACTGTGGCTCCTTTCACTAGATGGTACCCACCCTATGGCTTATGTGTGTCCTTGCAAATATATATTTAAAGGATTGGATTTTGCAACTGCAGTTTGACCTCAAAATTTAATTTGAAAAAAAATGGCATCTCCTATGAAAACAGTCAGCTGGTATTTTCTAAAGTGGAATAACTAATCTTGTTAAAATTACAAGGAACACATGAATGATAGTTTAGTCTTCTTAACTGCATATTCATTTTTTACAATATTCTAATAAGAATTAGAAATTTGGGGGTGAGGTGAGTGAAGGAAATACTTAATCCATAAGAGAAATAATTTAAAACGTGGAACATTTTATAATGTGTTTAAGCAGACCCAGGACAAGTAATAGTAAAAAGTGTTTTTTTGATGCAGTTTACATGATGTCTAATAAAAAAATGTATCTTCTGTTGAAAAGAAGCCTAAGAAAATCTCATGAAAAAAAATAAATAAAAATAAAAATGAATGCCATTTCTATAACAGCAACATATCTATAATAGATTCCTTAGCTCTTTGCACTAAATAACACAAAAGCAACATATTAATGATATAAATAACAAAAAGGTTGAACTTTTATCAAAGTTTAGCTACAAATAAGAATGATGAGTGTTTGCAAATATTATAAAATGATAAAAGTTGCAAAATGCAAGCATGGTATGGACCTAAAATTCCTGTCAAGGCATAGCTTTTACGGAAGAAAGTGCTTTTTAGGATAAATGCTTACCTCAGAATTGTTAAATTTTTCATGCACAGCCCTCAAGCGAGAAATCTGTCACCTGAAATTATCTTATGCTTTGTGTGTTTTCACACTTTTGTTAACAGTGAACTGTTAATTGATATGCGTGGGAGACACTGAATAAAGCAAGATTTTGGACAACATGCTGCCACTTTGTGGATTAAAAACCCACAAGGCTTCCTCTGATGACTGATAATAAGGAACTTCTGCTTTTATGTTAGCTATTTACATCATCCTTTGAGTACATTAAAACTATTGACCAGTTTTGGACAAATAAAGCAGAGGAATGGAAATCTGAAAGAATTTTCCTAAAAGGCCCCTGAAAAATAGATGTCTGAGCAGAGGGGTGAGATCCAAATTAATGTCCCAGTTATATAGTTAGTATAAAATGAGCTTAACTATATTATTAAAATTCCTTAAATATTAGATAGTTAGAATGAAAGCCACAGATAGTCTTGCTTTTATAAATATGCCACTTCCGCTTCAAGAATCTTTTTCCTAAACAAATGAAATGATACAATTTTTTACATCATTGCTGCACAGTACCTGGTAGTTTTGATACTGTAGAAACCTTTGCAAGCTAAAAAGCCTTTGGACAGTTGTGTTTGTTATCCTAGTTAATAGGTGGATAGTTAATAGGTTAATAGTTATAAATAGGTGAATAGATACTTTTGTCTAACACTTCCTGAGGCATATTTCTTGATTGAAATCATGTTAAGCTATTAAAATGGGGTTCCAGAAAAAAGGACCCAAAGTGTTCCTTAGAAAAAAATTAAGCCCCTGTGTCCAATATGTATTTCTGAAGATCTTCTTTTAGTTGCTACTTAACCCTGGAGGCACCTTACAAATACAATAGGTTTTAACCTAAAGTTTGAAGTAACTAAAGTTCTTACTCCTTTGCATGAAATAACACCTTGTTCTGAGAAACTGAGTAACTTTGTGTCTAGCTCATTCCTGGGCATTTTTAGAGAGCCTATGGTTTTCTCCACATCCAAGAAGGCAATCAGTCCAGCAAAGCTTCTAGGACATGTGCCTTCTTAAAGAATGCCATAGACACTAGATGCTACATGCTATTTCTGCATTGAGAGATGCAGTTAGAAACCCATCTCATGCTAAAATTATGCACTGTGCGTAACAGAATTCAAGGTTCCTTGAGCCAGCAAAATGGAAAAAAAAACCCTAAGAAGTTTAAATTTGTAGCCTGAAAAAAAAAGCCCAAAACAAACAGTAGGGCAGGAACAAAAAAAGCCCTGGCTTTCAGCAGTCTTTTTTCACTACAATAACTACATAAAAGTGCTACATGTCAGCACCTTTATATTCCCTGTTTCCTCCCTCTCCCCAGGGCAATTCCCCTGAAGAAACAGACACTGTTTTCTTCCCAGAACATACATTAAATATAAGGGGAGTGCATCTTCCTGAAACAGCACCACAAGGAGAAAGAAAGGACTGTCCTTTTACTCATTTGGGGAGTGGGGGGGAAATAAAAAAGGCCTAGAGCCTCAAGTTCTAAAGATGGTCTCTGAGTTAAGATCCCAAGTTGAAGAAGGTACCTCATTATATTCCTATGCTCTGAGATTTTAGGCCTCTAAGGGAAGTTTCAAACAGCCTGTCTTGGCAGTTAGCCATTATCTAGCCATAGATACCTGCACACAGATTGGGTTTTCTCTAAGTGACCCTCAGTTCAGTCTTTGAATTGTCTTGTGCCTTGTTTTGAAGCACCAAACTCCCCACATCCTGTATCAGGAGCCTTCATTTCCCATAAGTGGGTTTGAATTCCATACAGAAGACCAGTTGTCTAAACATTAACTATTACAGTATTTAAATTTCAGGCTTCTAAATTCCTGCTAGCTATTTTGTTAATCAAGGATCATTGTCAAAAATAAGTTTTCATCATTACTAGTAAAGACCTGTCTGCTGCAGGAAATTTTCTAAGGTCTTGTGGAGTGCAAGCACACCCTCTGTAGGGATTTCAAAATCTTTCTGGCTTCATGTGTATGATAATGACCTTTTGTTACTCTTATGCTTTATAAACCTCACTGTCAGAGTTATTTTCAGTAGTTCTTACCCCTTCTGTTTCTTTCCTCACCCGAATACATTCATGTTGGCGTACAGAACTCATGTTATTTTCTGCCCATATGGTCTCAGTGAGTTAATCCATTTCTAGATTGTTGTACGTCAGTGCTGAGCACTTTCAAATATTTTCTTGTGCATTTCCATCTGGAATACAGCGTCTCACCTCCTGTCTTTCTAATATCTTTTCATAGTAATTTCATAGATTCTTCACAGCACAGGAAAAAATGGAACTATCCTTTTAAAAATTCTGTTTGTTTTGCATTGCCTGTTTCTGTAGCACTGGTAACTGCTGCATTATAGTCCCAGACATGTAATTTTATTTGAATTGCATGTGTTAGTTAATGACAGTAATATTTCAAATGAATAAAAACTAGGCCAGCAGCTGTATTTTCCTTTAAAATTGTTATTATTATTGTTAGGGGTTGGATGATGGAGAAAGGACAAACATATATGTAGGAATCTTTGAGTTTTCCCCAAATATAAATATTTTTCATTTATAAGTAATATATGGTCTTCACAGTTCAGTCTTCATAAGTTACTCTCTATTGCTTTTGGCAGTAATAATTTATTAATTTTCCTATGTAAACAAAATAATTATTTGTAATATTGCAATCTTAACTGTATTTTTACTTTGCAATGCCACAGAGCCAAGCTGTTCCACTTTCTCCCTTTAAAGAAATCTGACAGAATGCGTCATTTCAAGATTGCAGCTGTGCCCTTTTCAAGGATTCTGAAACACTTAAAAGTTTGCCTTTTTTTATTCTTTCTCTTTTTTTCTTTTTAACAACATATATTTGATGTATCCAATTTTTTACAGTAAGTTGAACGTCAGCTTTGAGCATCAGTAGTTTAAGGATCTTTATAGCATTTATTTTGATGTGTAATAAAACGTTGTTAGAAGCCTTTGTGGCAATTGGATGCATTAAGTGTGGCCCTTTGAAAGTTTTATTGGTTATATCTTTTTTTTAATTATCTTTCTCTTTTTTTTCTATAAAACATTAACATTTAAATACAGTACCTGTCATTTTTGTCTTATCTAAATCAAGAAATCATAAGAAAAATATCTGGGGAGGCTATCCATAATTGAAGATAGAGATTTAGCTGTAATTTAATTTCCTTTTTGGCATTTTAAATTTAATTTAACATGTTTACATAAATATTTAATTTGTTTGGTTATTTTTTCAATTGTTGATATAGGTAAAATTGTAACAAGAATAATAGTACAGTCATTAAATTCTCAAGAGAAGAATGCCTCATGGCTCATCCCTTGTCTATGGCTATGAAACCAGAATAGCTAACCCAGAAGAACAGCTACTTTTTGGCTTTTGACAACAGAGAGTATCTTGTTACAAGCAGGTGCAGTTTATGGTAGTCTGTACAGGTATCCTGTTGCATGACAAAGCATGGACACTTCTTGCACTGCAATGGAAAATGTTTCTCCTTCTCCTCCCCAACCTGCCACTCCCCATTCCCCAATATATTAATGCCTAACTGAAAGTCTGAAGATAATTTTAAAGCTTTCCTTAAACTTGGCAAAGGCTGAAGTTAAAAGAACTATTCCTTATATCCTTCTGATCTTGGATGATATATCAACCTTTTAAAACTGTTAGCAGCCAGCATCAGGCTGAGTAATAAGCAGCCTGCCATAAATTATACTAGGAGATCCACAGCGGGATCAGTACTGGGGAAATGCAAATATCACAATTACTCATATCCATGTTCCTTAGTCACAGGCAAAGGTTTGTTTTTTTTTCATGCTCTGTTTCATAACCTGTATTAAACCCTGTGATTTTGAGAATTATTTAAAAATTATTATGATAATAAAAACCAGTTATAGGTAATGGATAAATGTACACTCTTCATGTGTTTTATATTTTAAGGACATGATTCCTCAAAAGTATGTTTTGAAGGAGCTTGCAAGCTGTTTCTATAGATTTTCTTCTTGCACATCAAATGTGTATTCTATGTAGTATTATAAAAACAAAGTAGACTTAAACTGAAATACATCAAGCTATTGTGCATTGCATATCAAGTTATAGCATATCTAGCTATTGCTTAGTGTCACTTAGATGTCTGTTTAGAAATCTGTCGTCCCTTTGTGAAAAACAAGCTCTTCTATGTATACTTATGACTTTTCATTAGTCTTTAGCAGAAGGTGGACTGCATAATAATTGTTAAGTAAACCAAACAATAAGTGGCAAAAATTGAGAGTATAATACCTCACAATCTATAATCAATGTGATACAGAAAATAATCCTGACATTTTCATTATTCTCAGTTCTAGCAGGTACCCCCACTCTGGTAAAGTATAAGTCTCTGAAGGTAATACAGGAATTTCAGAAAATAGGAGCTAATAGTGAAGATGCAGCAGTTCTTGCTGTAAGAAGTTTCAATCTTTCAGGTGTTGCCACTAAAAAAATTCATGCCAGTTATGACAAGATAGCAAACAGGACAAACGGAAACTTATATTTGATAAAATTAGCACTTAGAAAAAGAGGGGTACTGTAGTATCTGCTTAATGACTGAAAACAACATGTAGAAGGCTCATCCTATAATGTTTCCCAGAATATGCATTTCTATATCTTCTGTCCTAATTCTCTTTTTTAAATACGACCTTCCTTTCCCTTGCTTTCCCCCAGCACACTGATGAACTATTCGTAGGTGCTATGGAAGATACTTCTGCTACAGAACTATGGAGTTACTGTGATAACTCACTTCAATGGCAAATAGAAATATTACTGTAAAATAATATAAATTCTGTCAGTAAAAGAAAAAAGAACAGGAATTTTTTTATGCGAAAAAGCCATGTTTTCAAATATGTTTTCCTTGTATTAAATCTAAATTGATGAATGAGTGCTGGATGGAAAAGGTGATATCAAAAAACCCTAGTATTCTTTGTGAACTAGGTAATCAGAGCCCTTGTGTAGAATGTCCCAGATTTCATATGTAACTACCAACACTGCACCCAAAGCCAAACTCAGAACTATATAACGTCAAGTGACTTCTGGAGGATGGGAAGAGGAAAGGGCTTGGTTCCCACACAAGGAAGTGTGAATATTATTTACTAGAATTCTGGTTGTCTCCTCAGAAAACTACATGTTCACTGTACCAAGTGCAACTAGGTGTCAGATAGTGCTGGAGCAGGGACAGTTAACATCCTGCTTCACTTTCTACCTGCTTTTCCTATGGCAAGAATTTCTGTGACTTCTATCACATTCTGAGAGGTACGTTGTTACAGCTGGCTCTCCTATTTAAATGTACACATGATGCATGTTATAAAAATCATATTCTGAAGTGCAAAATAAAAGTTTTGTGGACGGTTGCAAGCCATATGTTCTCAGAGAAATCTTTTCCAGATGAACTTGTGAACAGTTTGCCTTTTTTTCAAAATTAGTATGTAGCTGCCAAATCTTATATAGTATTCATCATTCGTTTTGTCAAATCTCTAATTCTGTTTCATATGAATCCTAATGATACTAACTTCGAGTAGTAGGAAAATTAATTCTGATTTGTTAGTGTATTTTTATTAAAATCAAATGGCATTACATTTGGCTCAGTTAAATTAACATGTAAATTTACTTAGTGCAGAGTAACTAAGATCTGAAGATCTGGGTTGCTTGAATAGGCATAGTGGAATTTTGGAATTAATCATTTCTCATAATTTAATGAAATTTGGTTTAGAGGGTAATCATTTACTGTTATCCATTACCTCATTCATTGACCCAGGCTGTGTCTTTTGCTTACTAATTGGTGCCTATTAGAAGAAGGGTTGTGATGTTTTGAACACTTCACAAGGAATTAGACTGAGAAACCACCAATTATCATAATCAGCTGAACAGCTGTCAAATTGCCATGTTTTTTGGTAACTGAGTTTGATGATGTATAGGCTTACTTTATATATGTGCACAGTTACTAGAATACTACAAATGCGCACGAAGTTCAAGCACCAAAATAGCTGTTCACAAAATGAAGGACTTAGCAATGGAAGCTTCCATCTTCCGTTGCTCTAACAGATACTGTGCTGTACAGTGAAATTGTATTGTGGTGGACAGAATCATGTGAACACTAATGGAATTGTTGTTACAAAGAAACAGTATCCAACAGTGTGATTTGCGTCATGCTGTGTGAGCCGCCTACACTTTTCAGCAGTTGGTTCTGTGTCTGTAATTTATTGCTCTAGAAACCATTATAATAATACAAGAAATGCTGCAGCAAGTGTAGAGGAAAGAACACATCACAGTCAGATTGTAATGACTATTTAGACTATTTAAACTCACTCAGCTTGTTTTACATTTGAAAAACGAGTCCTTTTCAATTACTTATTTTATGCATTTTATTTGGATTTCTGGTTTCAGAAGTATGTCTGGCTTTCTGGTCTCTTGTAGTTGAGATTAAATGCACTGTTACACATTTTAAGATAGTTTATGATAGTAACTGCTCAAAAATGTAAAACAAGACCTAAATAAAAAATGGTGAAAGTCACAATTTCCACCTTGAAGAAAAATGTTGACAGATATGCAATTTCCTGCATAAGAAGCGGTCTCATTCTCACAGAAGTATCCCACAATGTATGATAAAAGTGCGCTGAAATCTGTCCGTATCTCAGATGTGTGATTCATAGCGTTTGCCTTTTTAAAAACAATGACATTTAATATATGACCAGTATCGTCTTTTGCCTCATTAAGGATGAGAACACAGCCAGGATCTTGTTTTGTAACACAATCTTTTCACTGGTATAGTGATCACTGGGGGGCCAATATAAGAAAGAAATGCCCTGAGGCTGCTAAGAGTCCCTCAAAGGACCAAACTGGGATTCCAGCTGGTGGCTCGATATCACTTTTTCAGTACTGATTTAAGCACAGGACACGGGCCATAATTTTTATCCTCTGGAATTTTTATCCTACTTCTTTCAGCACACAGCTAGCTTCTGTATTTGCACTGTCCTGCAGAATGGAGAACAATTTTTGTCAAGATTATTGTTATCTCCTGTGGGATAAAACCAATTGTTTGTAACTACATACTTCTTCCTCAGGTATCCAAATGTTTTCTTGGACACCGTGAGCTTACTCTAAACATTGGTGTAATGTTCCAGTTTCATTCCATGTTCTCTTCTGACTTAGCCAGTTCTTTCTCTTGTCAATTTTCTCTTTTGGTAATTTTCTGAAATTCATAATTGAGAGTATAGCTGACAAATGTTTTTTGGTTCTAGAACCCCTTAAACTTTTTCTGTTGTAGAATTCCATACTGCTCTTTCCCCAAAGTTTTCTTTCCTGCCTGTCACTCAATGATTCCACTCCAATGAACATTCCTTTTCTCTTTTGGCAGAGCTCATTTATAAATCCTAAATGCTCCTCTCTGTCAGTTTATCTCTTTGTCTCTTGTATTACCATTGTTCTTCATTCCCAGAGCTCTTTTCTGTCACATCCTTCGCTTCTAGCCTGTTACTACTACCTTTCCTTAAGCTATGTCTGCATTTCATTCATATTTAATGTTTCCACAGTTCTAACAAAAGTATAGTCACTTCCTTAACCTCCCAGCATAAGTAATTTCTTCTGCCTGAAATACTCTTTTTTTGAAACCACATATTGCTTTGCTACCATATGCCTACCGTATTCTAGGGGCTGTTTAGCAGCCAATGTAGATTTGCTCCTTTATCTTTTACCTGCCACATGAATTTATAGAAATCTTCACTTTTTCTTAGCATTCAGTACAAAAACTAGATACACAAAGGCAAGATGTACCACATGGAACTGTATTGAACAAAACCCCAGTATGGAAAATAACTACATGTTTATTAGGATGCTGGGTTTGATTTTTTTTTCCCCCCTGGTCTGTTTCCCATATAATAGTACACTGCAATGTGGCTGATAGGAAGGAGTAACTGCTAGCACCGAACCTAATTTAATTTTCACTGATGTAATCTGAAGGAAACAAAATGCCTAAATATTTAGAGTGTTTTCACCAACTCAGTAAGGATCTCTTCAGAAGAATAGATGCAGACATCAAGGGACTGACCAACCAGAAACTCTATGGGCAAAATCATATTTCCAGCCTTTCGTTTAGTTGGTGCTTTGTCTCTGAGTTTTGGTGGGGTTTTTTTCTGCATAGGTTTATTTTAGGTTACTTTTCCTGGAAATCGCATTGTCTATTTTCAGCATATATTTCAGCATATATTTTCAGCATATATGAAATTTGATCACAAAGTACAGCAAACTGGAAAGACAGGTAAACTTCACTTTTAGAGAAAATATATAGGTGTAGTGATAGCTTTTGGTCTTCTGACAGAATATAGGAAATTTGAATCCTTATTATCTAACATAAAAAAAAGTTCACAGAATTAATTATGGGTATATCATATTCCTTAACAGAGTCTGATTTCATATGAAGTACTTTTCCTTTGAGCAGAGCACAATTAAGCAGTTTTTTCCACATTTTCCAGAACTACTGGAAAACTTCACAAAGCTATAAACTACGGAAAGAAGCAATGAAACAGCAATAAAATTGTTAACGTTATCTATAATTAAACAGATTTACAGCCCATATTTTTGTATTTGTTTTGTTTTGGGTTTTGTTTCGGTTTTTTTACCAAAGCCTTTACCATTTATTTAGCAAATTACAGCTAACAGTTTTGCAATAAGATCGTGCTAAAATATTTTAATGACTTTCGTTTTCTTGGATTTTTTAAAGGCTCTCATAGTTTACTTTTTGTTTTGCTTAAAATGTGTCACTGGAAATTTTTTCTTTCCTTTAAATCATTTGCATATGCTTCATAAACAGGTGCTCTAGAGAAGCATATAATTTTTCCAAATTGTTTTTTTAGTCAAATGCATTACTTAAGCAGAGATGGGCTATTGCATTTCTCTCAGTTAAATTATTGAAATCTTATTTTTATGAACTTGTTAAAATTAAAAGACTTGTTATTCAGCAGTGTCACCTAGCTTAGGATTCATGTTTGGTGTTTTACTTCTCTCTCCACACGAGGCAAAATGCTTTTTGTTTCTGTAGTGTGATCAAGTAGGATGCTAGATATTTTATATCAGAATTAGCAAGAAGTTCACATTTTGTAAGGGCTCCTTTGAGTGCAAAAACCTTGCACAGATCTAGCCTTCACTAGTCATTTTCCTAAACTGTTCTCAGTCAACCCATGAACTTTTCTTACACATCAAAGCTTATTTCCAACTGGGCATTAAAATCAGCTTAAGCCATAACAGATCCTGCCTGATGTGTGGCACCATCTGCAGTATTTCTAGTACCTTATTGAACTTCTTTTCCATTTCTTTATCAGTAATTTATGAATGTATGTGATATGAAATACAAGCATTTGATTCCCCCCGTGCAAATTTTAGAGGATATAAAAGATAGTGTGACTATATAAGCATAAAATTGTGTATCATTATGTCTGTTGCAAGTATTTCTTTTAAATTATGCACTCTACAGCATTTTAGAAATCTTGTTAATTTATTCGACTACTTCAGGATGTTTTCTGCATTTTACTTCTTTTTTACTGTTTTTTTCTTTCCTTTCCTAACTTAATTACATTAGCTCAGCTGCTCTTCCCTCTTGATCATTACTTTGATCCAGTGTTTGTGCTGCAGCTGCACACATGACAGATGCCAACACCTTCTCTCCATTTACGCAGCCTTTACTGCTTAATCTTTAGTGCAAGGCATGAAGGAATTATGTCATGAAATATCACTGTGCCTAAGATCAATAGGTGACTTTAGAGCTACAGTATAGGGATAGAAGGTAGATCCTCAGTGTGTGTGCTATCAGTCCCTTTTGAAGGAAGTTGACTTTCAGTTACCTGTGTTTGCAGTCCTGCTTGAGATGCTAAATGCTATGTAATAGAGTGCTGTTATTGAACAGTTTAATGAACAAGACGAAAACCCAAAAGAGAGATATAGTCCCATCTAGAAGTTGCTATGAGGATAAAAACAGTTTATGAAGCAGTTTGTGTGAATACTAAATGTATTTCTAATTTAAGGTGACTCACCATTTTCGAAGATGGATAATCACCTTAATGGCCAAATGATATAATGATACAAGGCCACAGAGGCCACTGTATCCAACCTTATCAAAATATTTTCATCTCAACCCAAAACTTTAATTGCCAACGTTTATCTTCATCTGCTCACTGGTGCTTTTTTTAATCCATTTTATGACAATCAGTAAACACTTTTTGAAAATTAATGGTGATCTCAGAGCAGGTCAGCTGGCTTTTGGCTGACCCTGAAATGGCTGACAAGCAGCAGCATATGTTATGTTTCTAGATGTAGCAGGAGGAGAAAGCAAATGTTTAATTTCTATCATGATTTGTGGGGCCCAGATTTTTTCAGGCATTTTGTTGACAGAAAGTGTCAAATACATGAGCTTTAAAGAATTTTCTTTAGATTTATTATATAATATAATGCAACAGTGCCTTTTACAGTATGTGCCTGTGGTAGTGTAAGTTTATCTATAACTAAGAAATACATTCATTTCACTGTGCTGTCAACTTCTCTATACTTTATATTTTTCTTTTATTAAGAAGCTTTTTAACTGACTTATTTATAATGACCAGCATAAAATAACTGTTCGTTACTTGTATCTACAAATCGCATTCTTGTCTCCAAGGACTAATAATTGCTATGTGATTATGTAGCCTGCATCTCTCTTAACATCTTTTCCTCACCTTGTGAATCATGCTGATATTGTTGTGTTTTGTAATGCAGTGGTGGTCTAAGTTTCAGGGCTCTTTTGTGGTGTGAATTCTCAAAGACAGTCCATACACCAGAAATCTTGCACATACGCTAAAATCACATCTGACAGGCGGCGCCAATAATCATAGCAGAGAAAGAACCCAGTGAAAATACCGCCTTACCTTTATTATTCAAATAGAATGTGACCCTGTTACCAGCCTGTGCTTTGTCTTCCGGTAATTTTCCATGAACACAATGATAAGTGGGTTCTCAACAGGAATTTTATTTACTGCACAGCAATAACTGTGTGGGCTTTTTCTGTGAGGATGCCTTTTATATAGAGGGTTCAGTGGAAACAGATACAAATAATGAAATCAAAATGGACAATCAGATGAAGAAATGTGCAAATAGAAATCAGAAAAAAAATGAAAAAGCAAAAGTTAATTTTTAGCAGTCAGCTGGCATAAGGAATTGTGACTTGTATGGAATAATGAAACAGGTCTTAGTAATGTGGTTTTGATTGATTGAAGTTACTCAGTGACAGGGAGTTTGCAACTAGAAAAGAGCTGAGGATTTAGATCAATCAGATAAGAAACATCAAATGTAAAATGAGGCAAGAAGGCAAAATAAGGAGAAGGGAAGGAAAAAAATAACAATTTCTTTCATTTGGGGGAAGGCAAACATGAAGTGTGTAGAGTAAAATAAATGAAGTGCTTACTGCTCTGAGGAAATGTGAACATGGTAACAGTGCGAAGGAAAGGAGGGACTGTTTTGGTCTCTGCCAAGATCAGAAATGAAAAATACAGTTTTGTTAAGATTATAGGGTAATTTGGATAGAAAGACCTTAGGAGGTCCTAGTCAAAACTCCAGCTCAAAGCAGAGTCAATTATGATTTCAGAATATTATGTTAATAATTCACATAACAATTATTTATAAAACAGTGTGTAATAACCTGAGATCAGATGATCAGACCTGCTACTGCAATCACAGTCTAGAGAATCTATGCCGTCATATATGTTGCACTCCTCTGGGTGCACTTGCATGTGGCAATCCGCAGGTCCTGAAGGAGCTGACAAATGAAGTTGCTAAGGCACTGTCCATTATTTTTGAAAAATCATGGCAGTGGGGTGAAGTTCCCGATGACCGGAAAAAGGGAAATACAACCCCCATTTTCAAGAAGGGGAAAACGGATGACCTGGGGAACTACAGACTAGTCAGTCTCACCTCTGTGTCTGGTGAAATCTTGGAGCAGATTCTCCTGGAAGCCATGGTAAGGCACATGAAAAACAGCAAGGTGCTTGGTGACAGCCAGCATGGCTTCACTATGGGGAAATCCTGCCTGACCAATTTGGTGGCCTTCTATGATGGGGCTATGGAACTGATGGATGGGACAGAGCAGTTGATGTCATCTGCGTGGACTTGTGCAAAGCATTCGATACTGTCCCACACCTCATCCTTGTCTCTAAATTGGACACAAAAATTTGATGGATGGACCACTCAGTGGATGAAGAATTGACTGAATGGCAGGCTGCAAAGAGTTGTAGTCAACAGCTCAGTGTCCAGCTGAAAGCCAGTAACAAGTGGTGTCCCTCAGGGATTGGTGTTGGGACCAGTCTTGTTCAACATTTTTGTCAGTGACATGAGCATTGGGATTGAGTGTGCCCTCAGCAAGTTTGCCAATGACACCAAGCTGTGTGGTTCGGTTGATATGCTGGAGGGAAGGAATGCCATCCAGAGGGACCTTGACACACTTGAGAGATGAGCCAGTGCCAACCTGATGAAGTTCAACCAAGCCAAATGCAAGGTCTTACGCCTGGAGCGGGGCAATCCCAGGCACAGCCACAGGTTAGGAAGAGAAGAGGTTCAGGGCAGCCCTGTGAAGAAAGACTTGGGGGTTTTGGTCAATGAGAAAATGAACACGAGCTGGCAGTGTGCGCTTGCAGCCTTGAAAGCCGACCGTGTCCTGGGCTGCATCAAAAGGAGCATGACCAGCAGATCAAAGGAGGTGGTCCTGCCCCTCTGCCCTGCCCTTGTGAGACCTCACTTGGAGTATTGTGTGCAGTTCTGGTGTCCTCAACATAAAAAGGACATGGAACTGTTGGAACAAGTCCAGAGGAGGGTCACAAAGATGATCAGGGGACTGGAGCACCTCCCATATAAAGACAGGCTGAGAAAGTTGGGGCTATTCAGCCTGGAGAAGAGAAGGCTGCATGGAGATCTCATAGCAGCCTTCCAGTATCTGAAAGGGGGCTTATAGGGATGCTGGGGATGGACTGTTTATTGGGGACTTCAGTGATAGGAGAAGAGGTAACACGTTCAAACTTAAACAAGGAAAGTTTAGATTGGATATAAGGAAGAAGTTTTATTGCTGTAAGAGTGGTGAAGCACTGGAACGGGTTGCCCAGGGAAGCTGTGAATGCTCCATCCCTGGCAGTGTTCAAGGCCAGGCTGGACAGAGCCTTGGGTGACATGGTTTAGTGGGAGGTGTCTCTGCCCATGGCAGGGATGTTGGAACTAGATGATCTTAAGGTCCTTTCCAACCCTAACTCTTCTATGATTCTATGATTTTTTGGCTGGATTTTCTTGTATAAATGGTATAGGATCTCATAAACAGCTTCTGAAGGTCAGACTGGATTGTTGTATATCAAAGGATGCAAAAATCTCAAACTCCAAAAAGGGCTCAACAAGGCGTCAGAATCTGACTCTATTTTATCTATCAGTCTGGTTCATCAGCTGTAAAGAAGCTAGGAAATGGCATGTCATATCCTTTTCTCTGCCTTCCTTCTGTATCTACTTAATGTCTGAATTACCTAAAGTGTATTACACTGAATACCAAGCAAGATATGATGGAGAGAGAGAGAGCTGGAAATATGAGAAAGTTGAGGAACAAAGGAGGCATGTTACTCAAAGCAAGACAGAGTTGGATGGCAAAGTTCAAGGGAACAATGAGATGATTTGGTCAGTGTGATAGGAATTGGCCTCACATAGTGGCAACCTAGCTATTGTCAAGTTCTTTTGTGTATATCACAGAATGTGAAAAAGAAATACTTTAAACAGGAATTTTGATGGACAAAATGGTATCTTCATAGGACATGGCAAACAATGGGGTAGGAAGAGGCTGTGTCAGATTTTTACTGATCTTGCAGAAAGGTCTCTGCAAGGGACTCATTCATCCACGTAATTAAAACCCTTACTCAGTCGCTTTGTACTGAACCCTTTCACTGAACCCTGCTGCATCAAACATAGCAAACCTTCAGTGATTCTCTGCCACCCTTGACAGCATATCTGGTGCATTAAAAAGATATCTGTTCCCAACTCCACTAAAGTCACACATTGTTTATAACACAACATCTCTTTTAGCCTGGTGAAAATCTTTCCATTGGGCAACTCCTTGGATGTTGTTCAGTTAATTTTGCTTATACATCTTTGGGAATATTTCTACAGTTCTTTATTCTAAGAACTCTACCATATTTTTATAACATCCCTTATCATGAAGGTTTGATGGAATTCTTCCATATTTGTTTTTTGAAAAGTATATCCCATATCTAGAGCCAAACACTGTTGCACAGCCTCCCTGCCTATCCTGCTGGATTGTTTTATAAATAATGATATAAGAAATAAACCTCTAGTGCCTCTGTAAGTAGGTGATTGGTGCACCACCTGCTTACTTAAGGAAAGGTGTTCTGTCAAAAAATCTTCAGCACCTCTTTACAGTTATCTTGCTGTGGGATTTCATTGTTTCTCATAAGAAGATTTTTGAAACCCACAGTTACAGCTTGATTTTCTTTATTGTTATAATGGCAGCAGCTGGTTGCATGTTCATACAGGCCTGAGTTTCCCAGCCTCCTTAGTGATTTTAAAGGTCTTGTCACATTAGCAAGTAGATTCACTGAGTGAGTGGAAGCATATTCATGAGTAGATTGTTTTGCCTATTGAAAGAACAAAAGGTGTGGCAGCAGCTCATGACATTGTAAATCTAACTCCTCCTTCCACAACCAACCAAAGAGAAAGGGACTCTTTCAGCTAAGCCTCCTTACTGAAATCTAATGCCTTATTTACAATAGCTAACTACATTTAAGGACCAATCAGATTACTTTGAAATGCTGCAATACCAAAAAAATATGTTTATATCCACTTCATTTTTATTAGGGTAATCGTGCAGCAGAATGACAGAAAGGTCTGTTTTCCGGTCTTTGCTCAGCCTCAGAATACCTTGTAAACCTCTTTACACTTCTGATTATCACAGCTTCCCCTCAGTTTTTCACTGACTGAGAGACACTTGTAAGGTTCATCACTGTCAGATGGTGTTGATGACAGTCACCATAATATAACACAATCAATAATCATATGAAAATTTTAAATCATGCAGTTTTTGGTTAAAGAGGAAGTCATGGTATAAAAATTCAAACAAAAAAATTCAACTATAAATCAAATTTTCACTGGAAAATCTACATACTTTTCTGCTGCTGATGAAAAGAAACGGCTTTTTATTTGAATAGAAGTCAATAACAATGAACTTTTGCTTTATTTGCTTTTTGGCATAGCAGCTATAGTTTTCTTTTGTGTGTTTCAAGTCTGGGTTTGTTTTTGCTATTTTAATGAGACTACAAAGAGTCTTTCTTTGATGGCCTGCATATAATACAGCAGTACACCAAATTACCACCACTGATTGTATAAAATGTATTTTCTTCATGTGATAGTGTAATTTAGGATGCGAGACGACTCAGCGACCAATGACTAAAAAGCATAAAATCCAAAGAATTGTAAAATAGTATTTTTTCCTGATGCTCAGAAGATGGCTATAGAATATGTTTTTGCCACGGAGGCATATTTGAGATGTGACAAACATTAACAATGAGGAGGGCTTTAGGTCAGGATCACTCTGCATCATAGATGGCATTATCTGCTGATTTAGCTGAGCTGAAAACTGCTGAAAAATAATCCTTTTTGTGCCCTTGTCAGTGGCTTTGGCCTAGAGTTATAGAAAATCAGCTTTACCTGAGTCAGATAATCATTACAAAATTAATTTTGTTTTTTGACTCAGAGAAATAATTTGGAGAAAAAGTATTTGATAGGTGTGATGAATATTATTTTAACTTAAAGCTTACTGAGATGTATAAAATACTAAGTGCTGCTGGTAATTGAGCAACTCTATGCGGCTGTAAATTAGCTGCTTGAATTGAAAATAGATGATTACTGAAAGCACTTTTTCCTCTCAGAAAACTTGCCATTCTCCTTTTCCTTAGCATTCACAAGGGGCATTCAGTTAATCATACTGAGGTCTCTCCCTCAGTGCCGCGGTAGCTGATTACCCAGCAGGAGGTGCAGTTCCAGCAGGGTAAGTCAGAATGGTGTTGGTCGTTCCCTAGGGAGGGACATCCTGTAAAAACACCAAGGTTGAGAACTGTCATATTCACAGCAGTAGGTGCGTTTTCCTCGGAAATTAATGGAGCAAGCTGGGCAAAAATGTTTTTAAACTACATCTTCCCTAGAGTAAGATGCAAATTCAAAGCTCTTTTGAAGCATTGGAATGAAAGTTGAAGATAAGACTTTTTAAGTTTTTGACATTGATGATATAGGCAACACTAGCACTGTGAATATTAAATTGAAATGGATGATAAGTGGGGCAGATGTTATTCAAGCAGTTCTCAACTGCAGTCATGACTATTGCAGAGCTAGTTTAAGGTGCTTGTAATGATGGTGGTTGTTACTGCAGAATACCTGTCAGATTTCCTTCCTTCAATTTTTTATTAATTGATCAACAATGCTGGATTTTTTTCCTGAAATAAGAAATCTGGAAGTAATCTTGCCAGCTAGACTCCTGTCCAACAAAAGAGGGTTTGGAAAAGGAGTGAAGCCTGAATTTTTTCAGCGGCAGTCTGTGTGCTGTTCAGCAGTAAGCCGCCATTCTAGGCTGCTTTTGCTATTGTCGGCAATGCAGCACAGAGCAATTGTGATCTGTTTACAGGAAGATTTTACAGAAACATTGAGCACCTTGTTTGCTCTGTCCTCATGAACAAAGACATAAGAAGGGTCTGTTTATAATGCACGATTCCTACAGATTTCTTGCTAATAAAGTGAGATAAATCCTCAAGATTGTCTCTAATAGATCATGTGAGGCCTGCACAACCTGATCACAAGCTCCCTCTCTCATGTATTTTCAGCTCCTATGCTCTTGCCTTCTTTTCTTTGCTCCAGCTCAGTGTTGTTTTTCTTTTTTTGTCCTTCTCGTTTGATTCCTGTGTAAGCTCTTACACTCTATTGTCTGACTTATAAGAACATGAATGGCCAGACCTGAAATCTACCTAGCCTGATATACTGCCTCTCTGTGGTCAACACCAGTGACCTAGACAAGAGTTGAAAAAAAATAAAACAATTAGAAGGAAAAAAGGAAAGAAAATGTTGGCCATAAATTTCTGTTTAGTCTGCAGTAATACACAGCTCAAGGACTTCCTGATCTAGAAGTGATATCTCTGTGTAAGAATTTTCCATTAAGCTTACACCGTCAGTCTTCATTCCTTCTTTAACCAGAAGGCCCCTGCTAACTCTTAACTCCCTAAAACAGGATTATGAATGTCACTGAAAATGTACAGAGATACAAAGCTTGCAAGACTTTATTTGGTTTTCATTTGTGCAGATTTTTATTGCATCTGTCCAGTAATTGCTATCAAGTAAATACTATTACAAAGTCAATTCTGTAGTTAAACTAATGACCTTTAAAATCATTCTAGTACACTCTACAAGTCATTACCTTTCATAAAATATTACCTCAAATTTCATTTGTCACCGTATCTGTGGAAACATTTCCATCTGTCTTTTCATTTAATGCATACATGTATCTGATAAACAATAAATGAAGCCCTACCTTTTTATAACAGCGTTTATTTCCTATTTCTGCTTGGGATACCTAGTATGTTTTCACATCCATAAGTAAAATATAGTCTGATATTTCTAGAAAACAGGGACAGCATATGAGATGACAGATGTGAAAGGTGTTCTTAGGAGTTCTGTATCACCAAACAGTATATAAATACTGGCATCATATCTCCAAAAGTCAAGTGACAAGGCCTTCATTGTTCTTTAATAGGACCCAGTTGTTTTTGAACGTATGGGAAGTTAGCTTATTAATAAAATTTTTCTTCCCTAGTTATCTTAATTCTGCCAGATTGTAAATTATGCAGCCACAGTGAATTAGAATTAACTCACTATTTCCAGACATTCAGAGAGATTTGTTCTGTAAAGAAATTAACCTAGGAGGTTTCTAGCTTCTCTCTGGACATTTTCCAGGGTAAATCCATTGCGTACTTCCATCAACGTGCTTACGGATAAATATACTTTAAAACCCAGTGTGAATTAACAGGAGACAGATATGTTGAAACAAAAAGGATCTTAGTAGGTAGGAGATCTCAAGTATCTAATCAGTCCACTCACACAGGCAGACAGGTCCAAGTTAAAACTCTGGACTGAAAATTCCCTAGGCTCTGGCCTGCTGTATTGTGCAGTGCAGATCTGAGACAAATTTTCCAGTCTAAGGTAATATTTTTTAGCACCTTCCAATTAATTCTAATTTCAGTTGTAAAATAAGTGCTGTATTAAAGTCTGCACGCCCATTATATATGCACATTTACACTGGTGCGTATGGTAAAGGAATATACCCTCCCTGACAGCAACGCCCTTTAATATATTGCAGTGTTTAAATTTAGATATTTGAGGCTCCCACTAGACAACAAGTTATTAAAACATCTGCCTTTCCATAAGCCATTCTGTTCTCTGCCATTCCACATGTCCTTTTCTACTTCACCAGGCAAAATTGCCCAATCTAAATTTCAGCTCAAGTGTTTGATGGCTTTCACGCTGAGCTCAAACTGTTAGTGCTTCCCTGAGAGAATAGAATTGAAACAGGATTTAATCTAAAATAACAAAATAGAATAAAGGTTTTACATATAAATAAGTAATGCCCTGTATATTTTTATGCACAGTTTTCTTTTCTGGATTTTGCATGCAGTGAAGTTAAAATGCATAGATAGCCCAGAGCTGACAGGAAAGAACATCAGTGCATGTTGCCTATGTGCTCAATTAATGCCTATCCTAAAGTATATTTTAATTCAAATCTGCAATAGCTGTTACTACTAAATACACTGCAGAAATAGTATTTCTATTTCTACCTTTGTCTCAGACTGTTGAGTGCTTGTTTACTTTTCTTTAAACAGTGGTATTTTCAAATAGCATTCCAAAGCCTTTAGTGTTACATGCAGTAACAGTATGTGGGGTTTTATATACTCACTGTTCATAGAAGACTCATATTTGGAGCTAGGGTTTTTTCACAGAATATGAACAGCTCACTTTATCATCATTAAATAAAATCATGAACTACCTGTTAGCGATAGATATTTCAATATTTAATGATAGGGTACTAAAATAAAATCTGGACTTCTGCAGTAAAAATTATGGGGTTGATTCCCACTGCTAGCTCAAATTGTGTGCTTGATAAATGAAATGGAGTAGAGTGAAATTGCTGTTACTTATCTCAGATAACGAAGGTTTGAATTTTGTTACTACTCTTGTAACACTAAAGGTTTATCATATACTGGGGATCAGAATAACCAGCAGGTTGAAGGAAGTGATTATTCCTCTGTAGTCAGGACTTGTGTCCAATTCTGTCCTCCTGCTGCAAGAGAGAATAACAAACTGAGTATGACATACAAAAGTAAGCTGAGGAAAGTGGGCTTCTTCAGTTTGCAAAGAGAAGGCTGAGGAGATCCAGTTACTGTTTTCAGCTATTTCATGGTGGACAACGTGGAGGTGCATCTCAGACATGCACAGAAAAAGGGCAAGAGGTAATGGTCAGCAGCAAAGGAACTGATTTAAAGAATTTTTTCTGCCAGGCAGGAGGGACTAAAATGTGGAACAGGGTGCCTCAGACATTCAAAACTGGACTGGACAAAGCTCTGGGAAACATGTTGTAACTTTGGAGTGAGGGATTGGGCTAGATGATTTCCAGAGACCCCTTCCAACCCAAACTAGTTTGAGATTATATTCTGTAATTCATCCCACAAGTAAATTGCTAAGAATAGTCTTTGAAACCCTGATTTTTGCTCCAGGATTCACAACCTTATGACTATCTTGTATTAATGATGCTCTTTTTTAACTCCATGTTTCTATTCTGCAATCTACACACTGTAAACAATTTCTCTTCATGGTATTTAGGCTGTACAGTTCTAACTGCATGATTTGACACACGTTTCATGGATGTCATATAGTAATGCAAAGGCATACTTCATACATTCCATAAGGCAGTCATTTTTCCAGGTACCAAATAAAGGCATAATTTTAGGAGAGCAAATGTCTGCCTATCCCGTATATCACCTGATGCCTACATCTGTAGGTCCAGACCATTGACTGCCAAATTTATTACAATTATGTGTTTCCCATACCACTTAAACAGACATGAGTCGAAATTTCTGTATGGAGTAGCCAACCTTCCATTTAGCTGGAGAGAACAGATGGTTCCCCTAGCCTTCAGGAGTGAGCATGGGAGCCAGAGCAACAGAATCCCAACAGGGAATATCTCCTCCTGTCTGCTAGGGTGCAACATGGAGATGGAAGGCTGTTAAGAAAAGGGCCCTTCTGGAGACATGAAGGGCATTATTAAACTACTCCTCATCCATTCTACCATATTTATTACATCTAGCAATATATTACAGTATACATGCTGTAGGTGGTATAAACATGATTTATTTTTTAATCTGAAAAGTGTCATGAGTCATTTTTTTCTTAGCTACTTTGTGGCTTTTTGCACCTTGACCCAGGCATTCCACTTGCGCAAAACTCATGACTTCAGTGAAACATGATTTCCTTTGTAGCCAGCAATTTAACATTCCAATGGGCTGGTAAGATAGGCACTTCAGAGAATGGTTTGATTTTCCTAATGTGAAATGTCTACATAGGGCAAATGTAGTAAATTACTTACTACCTTTGGCTACCATGCTCAGCTGATGAAGCTGAGCTGAAGTATTATTACTTTTCTTGATGACATGAAGTCATTAAAACACTCCTCTGTGGTCTGAGATATAATTTTAACACTTGCAGGAAATAAGAGTTTTTGAAATCGTGGTGCTGTCAGCTTGTATATTATCAGACACACAGCATGTGCCTGCAAACTACATTGGCACTGTTTAACTTTGTGAGGCATGAACAGATTGAAGACCCCATAAAATGTGTTGTGAAAAAAGAAAGGAAACCATAACTGTAGTAAAGAATCAGGTGCCATAACTGGTAGAAATGAGAATAGTGGATATTATTCTTGAAGGAGGGTTATTATTTACCCCTTTGTTCTTTTGTAGTTTTGAGTTTACGTTCTGCGTCTATCATGAACAGAATCACAGAAATTATCATTCCTTTCCTTGATCTGTGCCCTTTCTGATCCTTCCTGAAAGTATTAATTTTTATTTATTTATTTTTCTATCAACTTGTATTATCCTGCTGTCTAACTGTATTAATGAGGAATAAAGTGTAAAAAAATTAGAACATTGTTTTCATGAACTTCTTAAGGACATCTTTAGGCTACTGGTGCAGTTTTTCATGTTGTATATTGAAATAATGTACGCAGGTGTATAGAAAGCTCATAGTAATTGTATGTGTGACCCTCAATGCAGGCATTTTTGATTTTTCTTTTCTGTGTAACCTCACGTATTGGCCGTTTCCCCAATTTTATTAGTATCCTGTGGATACAGTGCTTGTTTGAAGCTGAACGAAAGTCACAAACTCCCAATTATTTTCAATTTTGCACTTGTTTTATTAGAGTGCTATTGTTTGTAATTTTTACACTTTTTTTGCATCTTCAAAGTGCATGATTCATGCCTTGAAAACGGGTTGTTTTGTGTTTCCCAGCACTGCTTTTTTTTTTATCCCTGCCAGTTATAACCTGATAACCTGATTTCATACTGTGCTTTAGCACAACAATACAGTCATCAAACTAAAGCAACACAGTAAGTGGGCACATTAGCCATCATTTTGCTTGATCACTTGGGAGAGATTAAATTTATTCATTTTCAGGACAGATAATGAAATATTTAAAACATGTTAGGGTAAACGATGGCAGCATTTTGAAGTTGTGGCATGCTCTTTGCCAAAGCAATATACTATATACTGCACATTTAAAACTATTGTGCAGATGCTGAGGAAATTTCTGCAGGTTGTTTTTTTTTTTTAGGCTCATTTGCATTTAGTTTATCTAAAGTGAAATCCATTCAATTTTATTGAACTGTAATTCTGGTAATTTACAATATTTACATGCTGTGGTTAGATTGAAATCAGTCCTTAATTCAAATTCAATCTAAATTTACAGCATAGTAATTAGGGCTTTGTAGCTGACACTAGGGGCCTATTGATTTAATGAAAAACTTAACCTTACAGTAAGTGTTTAATTAGTTACTGCAGTAGGTTCTGTGCTGTCCTAAATTGTGGACTTTAGAGAATTAGGTACTAATTTAAATTACATTACTATATAAAGATCAGAACTATTTTTTTTAAAGAGCGTGTAGTCCTACAGATAAATTTATTTATCAGTCTTTGAAAGAGGTAACAGAAAAAGGCAGTAATGAAAGCCTACCCTGCCTGAATTCAGGTAAAGCCATGCTTGGTATCCTGGAAATGACTACCTATCTTGTTATTGACTTAGAGTTAAAACCAAAAAAGATAGTGGGATTTCTTCATGGAAATTTTCCCCAGGAGATAAAATTTTATATTATATATATGACTACATGTTGAAGGTGTCTTCTTGAAGCTGAAATAAAGAAAAAATCTAACTATGAAACCCTAAAAAAAAATCTAACTATGACTGTGTTTGTATTCATATCTGAATGGATATGTGACTGAAAATGAGTGTAAGCATCCATTTTATACACAGAAAAAAATTATGCTTTCATTTACAGAGTACTCATATGTAGTGAGCTGATATTGTATTTCTCCAGTTCCGTAAAATATCTCAATATAGAGCAATCCCGTAAGTTTGCAAATTTTGAAGGAATGAATTACCAGTAACAGCAGGTGTTTCTTTTTTCCTGTCCTTTTCCCTTTTTGTTATCATAGCTTGGTACAGCATGAATACCAAGTCACAAGCTGGAAGTGACTCTTTTATTCTCCAGATCTGCCATTAATATTTTGGCTTTTCGTATTTAAATATTATTTTATTTATGTATTACTATAGTAATATATAAATATTTTTTATAAAATTA